>JAHWFP010210987.1:0-15832 GCA_023313725.1 Lithobius niger | reverse complement strand
GGAGCACTAGCAATTTAAGCAGGACTTTTACTTAAATTAAATTATAAAATAAGTAAAATAGACTTGGTGCTTTAGGAAGGGAACCACCCTGACGTTTTATGATTAACTAAGTTCAGAAACTGCCGATGTACGAAGTTAAAATATAAAAATTCAAACTAGAGGTTAAGTTAAAATTTGAACTAGTAATTTAGGTTTAGGGGCCTAAAATAAAACTTTCAACTATAAACTACGCGAAAATACGAACCACAACCATCGTGCCCGGCATGGCAACTATCGGACGGCATCGTTTCGGTCCCGATCGGCGTGACCACCTCCTAGTCCGAGATCTGTGAGCTGTGCTCACCCGAGCAGCGCTCGGGGCTGTGCTGTGGATGCTTTGGGCTGGGCGTTTTATGGGGGAGGGAGGGGGCGGACGTCTGCGACGACTGCACGTTTTGGTGGCAAGCAGGCTTGGAGGAGGGAAATTTGTTCGAGTCCCAAAACAAGCTGTACTACGTGAGGGCTTTAAAGGGAAGTGTAACGATCTGAATTGGCCTTAAAAAGGTAGAGACCAGGGGGGTTTTCGCTGATTGGCTGGAGCTTAGGAGCTCTGAGTGGCTGGATCCAGGACTGTTGGAGCCGTTGAGGGTTTAGAGTTCTGGAAGGGTTTGGTGAATTGAGAGGCCTTAAGAACTGAGTTTTGAACTCGCAACGTGAATAGGCCTATAAATTAAAACTACGATATTAGGTATCGCAACTATTGAAGGAGGGGGGGGCGAAGTGTTTGCACAGAATAGTAATTTATTGGCTGTAGAAAACAGATCTTATTACTGGATGGTTTTAATAGAAGGAATATTCAGCTATAAATGCATTGGGATTTGTGGGTGGTCACCCTCGGCGATTTTTGTATCCATGTTTACAAACAAAAACAAAAGATGGCGTCCGGTAAAATTGCCGTAAAAAACTTTTTAAGCCGAGCGCCATGGTTGTGTTCAAGGGGCAAGTAAAAATAGTAAAAGAGTATATAATTAATGTAGTGAAAGTATGCTAAAACGCATTTAAGGTGGGGCTTTATCTTTGCAGTGGCAGAACTTAGATATCATGGAAATTTTTCATAAAAATTGTGAGCGCTACAAATCAAAATAAAAAATATCACATTTGACAAGTTCAAATCCTATTTAGGAGGTTAAGTACCTTTGCAAAGGAAGCTCCTCCTATTCTATAACTAATCTAAAATAGGTCGGCTTTATGCCTATAAAAATCAAAAAGAAATCATTACAAATGTACAAATTGGTTGGAGTTACGATGACCGGAAGTGTGTGCGTCGCGGCACATTTTGGTGACTTTTTCTTAAGCTTGTAGCTGGAGAACCAGAAAGAAATTTTGAGTTCTGTTTTCGCAGAATGGAAGAATAAAGTTGTGGCTATTAAGAATTTCTATGATGGGTCAATTCGGATGGTAACTCCTGGAGATACAGTGGTTTGAAATAGGAGGTCGACCAAGTCAAGGGCACCAAGAGAAAAAAAAAACTAGAGTTCGTGAAAAACGATTTTTCCCGGAGGTTTTTTTGACAGCTGGAGTCCCGGTATCCTCTCCAAAAAAGTTTTGGCCAAAAAGCCCTTACAAAACGAGCGCCACCGAAAAACGCCTGTTTTTCAAAAATTTGAAATTTTTTTTCTTGAGGCACCCAAATGCCTCGCCGAGGCATATCTGGCCGTTTTCGCAATAATGGTCCGATTTCCACAAACTCTTCGTCATTTAATAGCCTGTCAAAATACAAGACTCTTGGAGAAGCCAAAATCCGGACTTTCCACCTTGAAGACCATTAAAACTACATTTGAAGATCTACCAAAACCAACCACATCGCACCTTTATCATGGCCGCCAATATAAAACTCTGTATTTTTGTATCTTCATTTTATCCTTTTCTTTTAGGGCAAAAAGCCCGAATATATTAGCTTAGTGTGTTGTATGAGGTTTTATACAGACAACCGATGTGCAGTGTGATATTTTTTATTGTGTTTGTCGGCCGCAATCCATATGAAAAATTTCCACAACGATCGAATTTAACTTTTAAAATGTTAATCGTTAAATGTTTCCAGTAACTTAATGCATTGTAGCATTCCACTAAGCTAGTTTATTTAACCGCATTTATACTTTATTTATATTCTTTTACCCCCAGAAACGCTACCATATGTCCAAACGTATGAACGTATTACGACCTGGTATTCTACCGGACACGAATTTTCAGTGTATATATGTTTATTTTAGTTCTCTTCTGGCCTGACTAAGACCTACCAAAACCTACGAATAGCTTGATCTACTATTAAACACTAAAAGAATTCTTAAAAGGATCTGTTTAACCCATTTCTGAAAGTCAAACTGTGCAAAAACTCCGAATCCCCCATTTTTGCCCCCCTCCCCAGCCAAAACTAGTTGTGGTGTTTAACACTGCAATTTTCGGTTAAAGCTTGTTTAATTTAATAGTAATGTTCTATGCATTACCCAAAGCCAAGTATCAAGCTTTAACAAGAGCCACATCACGTTGCAAACATGTAAATATTCAATCCGTAGCCAATATACAAAGTAAAGGCCCATTTCCGAAAGTTCAATTGAGTAAGACTCAAAACAGGCCTATCTTTTTCCGTTTTACATGTTCCTACTTCTTCAAACGGCTCTGCACCCAGTCCCTTTGTTCAACCGACTTCTCCTCCCACTTTCCATTGTTCTCGAGGCCCTCAGCCAATTAGACCCCCGCAGCTATCCTCGACGTCCGCGCTTTCCCTCCTCTCCAGCATAAAACCCCAGCCCCAGAATGCATAGTTAGCACAGCTCACAGATCTCAAGCTAGAGACCGGTCTCGCCAGTCGGGAGTGGAGACGCCATGTCCGGAGAATGCCATGCCGGGCACGATGGTAGTAGTTCGTATGTTATAGTTTAGCTTTTTAAAGTTCAGTTTAGGACCCCCATATTCTAAATTTTAGTTTAAAACTTAACTCTCTAGCTAGAGAATATTATGGTGGAGACGCCTGTAGCGGCATCTTAGGTTCTCTCTCCCCATAACGTCAGAGTGGTTCTTTCTAAAAACCAAATTTTTCCAGTTTATTTTAAATGGATTTTTAATCTAAACTAAATGACGGTTTGATCTTTGTGGAAGTCAAATTGAAACAAACTGATGCCTAAGTGTAAAATTGCCGGGCTTTTTATAACTTAGAACAGTTCTCGAGGGAACTAAGGGAGGTTGATCTTTTTGTACTTGGAAAACTTAGAAACATAACTGTGGACGGTTGATCATAAGAAACATACTGTCAGATAGACTACTATCAGTTGCGGCTGTTTAGTCTTGCGGGTGTCTCCGGGAGCACTCATGATTTACTTTTTCTAATGTGAAAATTTAAACTTTTATTCCCAACACAAGTGTTGTTGGTCTGAAATCGTGTGAATTACTAATTTGTATATTCCAAACTTGCTACTTATAATTAATTGTATTCAAGATCTTTTTCGAAGCAAACTATAATGTTAAGTGTTTTTCATTCTCTGTCGCAAAAATAAAACCAGGAGTTTTAAGCTTCAGTCGTTTGCTAGACTTGATTAATTGTATTTTAGTGTAAAATTAAATGTGTAGCCCATTTTTAGATTTTAGCTAGTTAAACAGTTAAATCCACCGTTGGCGGCAGCGATACCGACAGTTTAAGGTTAGGCCCCTTTAATTAGGACCGGCGCTTCATTCCCCATGCTGGGACATTGTCCATGCTGTGTTGAATAACGTAAAAAGTCGTCATTAACACCGATTAACCTCAAGCTGAAACTCCTACGTACACCAGGGAAACCGGGGGCGTTACAAGCACCTAAGCCGTTGTAGCGTCCGCCGTTACAACTGCACGGTTAGGAGAAGAGCGTCAGCGTCCTACCTAAGTTATGAAGACCTATCTAATCATGGTTCACTGCCACCACGATGGGTAATTAATCTAATTTGCCTACTTCGGAGTTAGAATAAAAATGGTTTTGTGATTAAAATAACCCTTGCAAATTAAATCGGACTAATAATCGGTTTAATAAAACATGACAAGATTTTTACACACGGAGTAACTAGTTGGTTACAAAAAAATAGAACTGGGGCTTTACAATTAAAAGCACGAGATTTACAATTAAATCGACACTAAACTTAAAGTTAAAGTTCACATTACAATTTGGACTAGAAAAAGTCGGTTTGAGTTATCGCAACTCTCTAAGTTACAAACATGACCCTTGCAGAATGTAAAATAGTCTTTGAAAGCTCTAGCAACTCTTGCACTAAAGTCAAACAAACAATCACACTGAATCAAGATTAGTGTTACAAGGAAAACTACCTTTTTGAAAACTCCTGCTTCAACAATAACACATGCTAGATCTCGGTGATCTTAGATTATTTAATGAACACTGAGTTCATAAACAAAGAAAAAAACCGGTTTTTAGGAAGGGGACCTTAAACCCTTAAATCATGGGTGCCCTAAACCAAAATGCCGATTGCGTTTGGCTACCCACAAATTCCCTCAAATGCTAGAAGTTAAGTTTATATTTTAAGACTAAAAATTTAGAAATTCTGTTCTAAAAATTAAATTCTAATAAACTAGTTACCCTTTGAACCACTACCTTGCCTGGCATGGCAACCTTCGGACTGGACATCTCTGCTCTGACCGCCGTAGTGACCTCTAGCCTGGGTCCTTGAGCTATGCTATGCTAACGAAATTCTCCCTCAGCTTGGTTATATACCTGCTGCCTGACTGCAGGTAGGAGGGAAACCGCGGGCCTGTAGGAGAGCGACCGAGGGGGTGTGTGAGGTAGAGGGGTCGCTTTGGAGGAGTGACTGACCAAAGCCGGCCGAGCTAGCACTACCGGAAGTTGGCCATGACAGCGCGGACGGCCAGGGTAGCCTTGCACTCTGATTGGTGGGGAGAAAAAATACTGAGTTCGGATTGGAAGGAGCATGGATGGCAAAGGGAATTGTCGACTTTGGGTGTTTTTAGAGGCCTTAGCTTGAGTAGTGCATTGAGTTAAACTCATAACAACGTGAAAATAGGCCTATACATTTTTTTATAAAAACTACTATGTTATGCATTGCAACTATTGAAGGAAGGGGGGGGGGGGAAAGAAGTTTGATGCTCAAAGTTAAAATAACTGATTATTAATTGAAGGCAAAGGCTTAGTTGTGCATTCGGAATTGAGATCACTATGGTCGGAGCCCTGAAATAAAAATACAAGATACACACTGAAAATGTCCGGTAAAATAATCGTAGTAGTGTTGCCATTTTGAACAAGGTTGGGTTCGTGAGAAAAAGTTACGTTAAATAATGCTTTTATAAAAGTCTAGGCAAAAGATTAAATAAACCAGCTTGTTTTTAAAATGCTATAACGCATAAAAATTTAAATGTATTATTGCAGCCGCAAAATACCGTTGTTGTGGTCAAAGTTTTCATAGTTACTAAAATCATCACCTTAGTAAAATAAAAACATTGAAGACATAGTAAACATGCAAGCTAGCACAGCACTAAGCTAGTCGGCTTTATGCCTAGAAATAAATTCGAGAAATATAAATAAATATTTACATGTTTGTAGAAAATGAAGACGGAGATTGCGTGCGTCGCCGCTCAGTTTGAGCACTTTTTCAAATGAGGCTGTAGACCAAAGTATGGTGAAATTTCAAGTTCTGTTTTCACAGGAAGTTAGATAAAGTTCAGGTTTATTAAGAGCTGCAAACCAGAGTCGATGAAGTCCATTTCCTTGGAAGATACGAATTTTTAAACTTGGAAGTGAAAAATAGGCCTAGCGCTTTTTGGCGCTAAGAAAAAAAAAGGGTGTCCCCGAGTTGTTGATGGTTGGTGTCGGGTCTCCTAACCAATCGACAGGAATTTTAGGCCTCATGCCTTTACACTCCAGCCCCAGAATGCATAGACAGCACAGCTCACAGATCTCAAGCTAGAGAAGGGTCACGCCAGTCGGGAATGGAGACGCCATGTCCGGAGAATGCCATGCCGGGCACGATGGTAGTGGTTCGTATGTTATAGTTTAGCTTTTGAAAGTTCAGTTTAGGACCCCCCATATTCTAAATTTTAGTTTAAGTGTAAACTTTAACTCTCTAGCTTGTAGAAATTTATGGTGGAGACGCCTGTAGCGGCATCTTAGGTTCTCTCTCCCCGTAATGTCAGAGTGGTTCTCTTACTAAAAACCAATTTTTCCAGTTTATTTCAAATGGATTTTTAATCTAAACTAATTGACGGTTTGATCTTTGTGGAAGTCAAATTGAAACAAACTGATGCCTAAGTGTAAAATTGCCGGGCTATTTATTACTTAGAACAGTTCTCGAGGGAACTAAGGGAGGTTGATCTTTTTGTACTTGGAAAACTTAGAAACATAACTGTGGACGGTTGATCATAAGAAACATACTGGCAGACTTTTATCAGTTGCGGCTGTTGAGTCTTGTGGGTGTCTCCGGGAGCACCTAATATTACTTTTTCTAATGTGAAAATTTAACTTTTATTCAAACCAAGTGTGTTTGTCTGATTTGTGAAATACTAAGTGTATATTCAACTTGTTGCTTTTAAATAATTTATTTCAAAAGCTTTCAGAAGCAAAACGTAATGTAAAGTGTTCTTTATTATCTGTCGCAAAAATAAAACCAGGTGTTTTAAGCTTCAGTCGTTTGCTAGACTTGATTAATTGTATTTTAGTGTAAAATAATTATGTAGCCCATCTTTAATTTTAACTAGTAAAACAGTTAAATCCACCGTTGGTGGCAGCGATACCGACAGTTTAAGGTTAGACTCCTTTAATTAGGAACGGCGCATCATCCCCCATGCTGCGACAGTGTCCATGCTGTGTTGAATAACGTAAAAAGTCGTCATTAACACCGATTAACCTCAAGCTGAAACTCCACGTACACCAGGGAAACCGGGGGCGTTACAAGCACTAAGCCGTCGTAGCGTCCGCCGTTACAATGCAGCAACACACACTAGATGCTTTCCAGGTTTGTCCAGTAGAATCTGAAGTTTTAAAATTAAAATTTCAACAATATTATTTTAGGTTTGGTTGCTCCTAGATGGAGCCACGGTTGTAGCGATAAACTACTCGTTGTTTAAAGAAAACATGCACGGGAAATTTACTTTGTTAGATTAGGTTGCCGGTTTACTGGCAACAAGGGAAAAAACTCTATTTAGAGAAAAACTACATTAGGTTAGGTATTAAACCTCGGTTTCACTGTAAATACCTATTATGGTGCTAGAGCCATAATAAATGCATTTATTTCCACCCTAGACTGAGAAAGAATCCACACCAAAACATCAGTCCTACTTTTAACAAAAAAGGATGACTGGGAAAAACTAGGTTTAAGTTTTTGTATTAGCTTAACACACTGGTTTTAATTTAGATTAAAATCCGGCAATTTAACTTTACAAAACTCTGGGGAAAAAATCAAAGCATATAGGGGGAACACTTTTACTGCCGACCTTTAAATTGCCAGGTTTAATTGTTTCCATCTTGAGATTGGGGGAAGTTAACTCACGTAACTTAAGCCATTCGTCAAAGCTAAACTCGCTAATTCCGTGTTTATTTGACATGTCCAAACTATGGTTTACATCATTAACTGATAAACTTCGTTTTATCGTTTTCAAATGAGGCTTGCTTAGGCATCTTTCGATCCTAACCTAGGCAAACAACGCTGGCGTCTAGGAGACAGGGGGATGGGTTTATTTGCAGCTTTAGGCAGACTCCTCCCATCTGCACAGGAGAACTTAACGACGTTTGGCGCTGCTACGTGTGTAATTAACTCATTATCGCCTACTTGACCCTTGACCAATCTCGTGGGGATGATCGGGTTGTTGCCCTGAGACCTTTCGTTGGTTGGTTGGGGCCGTCCCTGACTGGGGGAGTAGCCACTTTGGTTGGCTGGGGAGATAAATCACGGGGCGTGACAATTACCTCGAGTTTTTTGTTTAGTAATTCTATAGCTGGAATACCTAAAACTACGTCAAAGAGGGATTTCTGCGCTTTCAAGACACAAGCTACGGTTTTTAGTTTAGCACCATTATCTAGTTCTACACACAAGGTAACGTGTTCTAACTCCACGATTACGTCCGTTAACGCTGTTTGACATTTAACCTTCCGCTTTAAACGTGGCCAGTTTCTAGCGAGCTTGGCGCTAACCAGCGAAACTGAACTTCCGGAGTCGCATAAAATTTTTATTTTATGTATACCTACGTTAACTTCTAGTGTGCTAGATTTAAGGATTTCACTGGCATTTTTCCCGACTGGGAAACACGTGTTAGCTTGCTGTGGTTTCGAGTTAAGTTCGGGGGCATTGACTACGAAAATGTTGGAGAATTACACACGTAGCAGCGCCTAACTCTGTCTTGATTTAGGTTAGTTTTTACACTAGCACTATCGTTTATGGGAGGGTCCCCTCCTGGGTTACCTGCGTTTACATCGTCAGATCCGGCCGGATTAGCTGTCGTGATGTGGTTACGGTTTTCACCACGCTGTTGGCCGGAAGGTTTAAAACCTTGGTTTGACTGTGCAGTTATGGGCTGTGTTTTGGCTGCACAAGCGGCAGTTTCGCTAGCAATCTGCTTGTTTCGAGTGGTGTACTCGTCACAAAGTTGGGCTGCTTCGGCCAACGTACCCGTCTTAATTTGATCGGGGATCCATTTTCTGAGGTGGTTAGGGCAAGATTTGTAAATTTGCTTTAAGAGCATCAAATTAACAAGTTTATCAAAATCCCTGTTAACTTTGGCTAAGTTAAGCCATCGGGAAAATAAAGTTTACAACTCAAATGCGTAGTCGTGGTACTGCATTTCCTGTTCTTTCTCTAGTGAACGAAACTGCGTTTGTAGTGACATTTTTGTCTGAACAAATCGGGCAAGTAATTTAATTTTAACTACTTCGTAGTCGAGCATTTCCGTGTCGGAAAGCTGGTCGCAAACTTTGACTGAAACTTCTCCCATTACGGTAACAAAGCTGTAGTCCATTGATCCCTGGGAATTTTCTGGTTAATCATAATTCTCTCAAATATTTTTAAGAAACTATTAATTTCTGTTTTGGGCATCCACTTATTCATTAGGCGAACAACGTCAACAACTTTACCCTGTTTAACTGGATTTGGTTGAGCTGGGGGAGCGCCGTTAGCTCCGTTTGGAGCGGCATTAAGATTTACGTTGGTAGCTTGTAGTCTAGCTAGTTCAAGCTGTTTGCGAATTTAGCTAATTCTATAGCACTCAGACTTTCGGTAATTAAAGCATCTTTATCTTTAATCTGGGCTTCTTGATCCTTAAGGGCAAGTTCATGGGCAAGTTTTTTATCACCTCCTGACACTTCTAAGACCCTTAACTTGAGCTCCTCTGCTTTGAGAAAAAGCTCATTTTCTTTTACGGCTAGTTCGTAGCCTCTCTCTTCTCTATAGCATTAGCTAGTGCGTCGGAGAGTTCCGTTAAATCTAGTTTACCGTCTTCGAGGGCTGCTCGTAAGATTTGTACGGATTCGGCTCGAGATTCACTTACAGTAAATCCAAAGTTTAAACAAGCCTTTTTGAGGTCTCTGTTGGGCAAGTCATGGCTGATTTCGTTTAGTTCTTCCATTTCTGACACACTTGTTTTTAATGTTAAACGGGTTCAAAATAAAGCTTTTATGTTTAAACCAAAATTAAATGCAGCCGCATATTAATTTGAACGTTAATTTTGGACAGAGCGAATTACTTAAAAAACTTCTCTACCAAATCCAGCAAGTTTATACATAAAAAATACACTTTCAAGGACCCCTAGCACTCTGGTATGTGAATAGCTAAAATACACAATGGCTCTTAACTACAATACTCGGCTTGGCGGCCTTAAAGCATATCTCATGTACACTCACCCTTTTACACACAATCGCAGTGTTGTCAGTCTGTCCTTCATGTTCCTCCGTAGTACGGGAAGTCCGACACTGATGTATGATGTAGATCGTCTTGGGCGGTCTAATCCACTGGGACCTTGGTTGGCCAATCAAAATCCACTGCTTGGCTGCACGGAGCACCTGCTTCTGGTCTTCAGACGGTTCCTCTACAGCATCGGGTTTTGGGGAGACGTCTCACGGCTGGAGGGCCTCACTGGAAGCCTTCCTGGCACCGGCAGTTGTTGCGGCTGCTAGGCGGTGTTTTGCCCCGTTTTTGACGGCAGGGCGACTTCTGCTTCGTGATCGTGTTTACGTGATCACTGGCATCTGCTTCGTGGCCTTTGTGACTGGACCACAGACGTCTAGTTGGACTGGACTTGCATCCTTCTAGAAACTTGGCATGGTAGTATAGCAGGGGGGAAACGCTTGTCGGGAACAGCACCTGTTGATCCCACCACTGCCACCAAGTTGTAGCGGCGGACGCTACGACAGCTGAGGTGCTTGTAGCGCCCCCGACATCCTTGGTTGACGAGTACTTCTTTGCATCAGGTTACGTGGTTATTACGACTTTTTACTATAATAAACACAGCATGGGCTACAGTCCCGGCTTGGGGGATGGAGCGTCGGTGTCCTATTCTAGGCCTAACCTTAATGCTTCTGTAGCGGCGCTACCTGTCTCAAGAAGGTGCTTTTTCAGGCAGCACCGACAATCTGGTGTACTGGCGATGACGTTGTTAATATATACGTGACTGTTGGACTTTAACGAAGTTTACAGCACTGCAGTGGCTACTGCACGGTTAGGGGGGGAGCGTCCTTGTCCTAACTATAACTTGAATATCAACAACTAACTACTAACTAATTTGCTGCCACCACGATGGGTGTTTAATTGCTGGCTGGGAGTTAAAATAAAAATGGTTTTTGATTATTTACTCATGCAATTAAATCTCAACGAAGTCAACTGGTTGTTTAAAACAACGAAAGTTTTTTTATTAAAACATGTTTAACTTCTCACACTACATTGAAACTAAGTTAGTTACAAAGAAAATATTTCAAAAAGCTTTAAATAAAGCACACGAAGATTTTACATGAAAATCGGCACGAAGTGAACAAATTAAAAGTTCATACACTACAAAATTTCGAGAAGAAAAGTTGTTTGAGTCACCGGACTCTCTAAGTTACAGAATGCAACGTTTGCACTAGTAAAATAGTCACAAGTTATGTTTCTAAAGCCAATGCTGAAGATCAAACTAACTATGGTAAACCTGGTACACAACCTAAAAGAAGTCTAAGCTCTACGATTTGAACCATTTGAGTATTTAGATGAACCTTTGTTCAACATAAATAAGAAAAAAGCCGGTTTTTAGGAAGGGGACCTTAAACCCTTAAGTTGTGGTAGTTCTAGGCCAGAAATGCCGATGGCGGTTAACTGATCCACAATCATTCTCACGTAAGAGGTTAAGTTTAGATTTACGAACTATAAATTTAGAATTTGGGTCTAAAAGAATACTTTCAATAAAAATTTACTTAGTTACCAACGAACTGCTACCTTGCCCGGCATGGCAACAAACGGACCCGTGCGGACATCTCCACTCCGACCGGCGTAGCAACCTCTAGCCTCTGAGATCTTTGAGCAGTGCTAACGATTGAGTCTGAAGCTGGGGTTATATACTCATTACCGGAAGTCGGCGCGGACGCCGAGGATAGCTGCGGAGCGGGCGTGCGGGGAAGAGGAGGCGGACATCTTGGAGGAGGAGAGACTGACCTAGATCGGCCGAGCTGTCACTACCGGAAGTTGGAGTGGCAGCGCGGACGACCGGGGTAGCTGGAGCGCTCTGACTGGCTGACGGAATTGGAGTAGTGTTTTGGTTGGAGGGATTCGAATTGACAAAGGGAATTGCCGACTTGGAAACTTAGAGGCCTGGCTTTGAAGGTGCAAGTGAGTTTTCAACTCATAACAACGTGATTAGGCCTATGTTTAAAACTACGACGTTAGGCATCGCACTATTGAAGGAGGGGGGGGGGACGGAGTTTGCTATTAAAATCAACATTCAAGTTTAATAGAAGGATGGTTTCTGCTCTGGTGCAATAGTAGATAGTAAAGGCTTTAATTACAACTGGTTGAGGTTGCCATGGTCGGAGCTCTGAAATAAATACAAGATAAACACTTTTTGGAGAAAATGTCCGGTAAAATAAAATAGTAAAAAAAAAATGCCGTTTTGGACAAGGTAGAGTTTGTGGGAAGAAGTTACGTTACTAAATTGCTTTTATAAGCACTAGGTAAAGGATTAAAATAAACCAGCTAGTTTGTAGATGCTAAAACTCTTTTTAGGTTTACAACATTATTGCGTCTGCAAGTAATGGAATAAAAATGCAATCGACGTTTTCATAATAAACCAAGACTAGTATTTGAGTTCAAAATAAAAACGCAGAGTGTGAATACATGTATGTGGTTCCTACAACAAACACTAACCTGGTCGGCTTTATGCCTGGAAAAATATAAATTACAAATTTACAAGTTTGTTGTTGTGGAAAATGGCGATCGGCGATTGCGTGCGGTGCGCTCAGTTTGGAGCGTTTTTCCAATAGCTGTAGTGATTTGTAGAGGACGAAATTTGGAGTTCTGTTTTCACAGGAATAGAGATAAAGTCTGTGGCTATTAAGAGGTGAAGACTGCGGCCGTTTCTGTCCATTTTCCTGGGAGTTACAAGATTTGGAGTAAAATGGATTAAGCACTTAGGCCTACGGCGCTAAGAGAGAAAAATAAATTGGTTTCCCCGAGTTTTTGATCTTTGGTGCCGGGTATCCTAACCAATCTGGATTTTTTTTGGCCAATGCCTTTACACGCCCCCACACAGGGGATTTTACTTAGGGTTCCTGTTGAACTCGAAGTAAAAGCTGGAAAAAAAAGCTAGTGCACACAGGAATGCTCTACACTTAGGTCGCCAAACCATGTAATCACAATTTGCATGAAAGGTCACAATTCAAGCAATCTCTTCTATTTTTTTGTTTAAAAAAAAATAAGAAGTCTAAAGTTTTGAGCTACTTAGTCCTAGCTCCGGATCGAGTACAAAGTTATATAAACACTACATATACAAAAATCAAAATGCCATTTTGTGTTTTTTGGGGAACTGACGTTTTTTCGGCTAAATCAATTTGAGTAAGAAATTACATTTTATCAAGAACACTATGTTGCAAAAATTAACTGGGTGCTTGTCCGCGCTGCGTCGAGCAGGAATATCGTACAGAGCACACAGAAAATTGGAGCAACGACATTAAAGTTAAAAACACTATTTTCGTAGTTGAACGAAAATTTAAAGGTACATGTTAGGTTTTTGTAACTGTTAATTCAAATGAGATAATCGCAACATTTAATGCTCTAACTCGTCAGCCGTGCACAGAATGCTATTTTTATTTTTTAGGAAAGCATCGAAAAAAAAACCTCGAGGCGCACTCCTCAGGACCTAGCTTGCGATAAGGATCGGAATAGAGGGTACTATGAGCGCATGCGCAACTATCAGCTCTATTTAAAGTTAACAGATTACCACTGGGATGGTTTTAGGTTACCAAACAACTTGTTTTACATGAAAATTTAACACCGAGGGGTTTTGAGATAGGTCCCATAACTAAAAATACAAAATACAACGCTGGGAGGTTTTAATATGGATAATAACCAGCAACCTTTTAACGACAGAGTTGACCTTTTGCCCTCAGAGGTGAGACAGACAAATTTTTTTGAGGAAAAATGTTTCGTAAAAACCTTAAGAGGAGTTAGCCAGGAACCACTAGACTCCCGTAGATATTCCTAATGAATATTAATAATGTGTCGTACAAGTTTTGTTAAAATTCTCCCACACAAGGAGACGTTGATAATGACAAAAGAGCAAACATAGGCACTTAAAATTTAGGTGTAAGAGTCCGAAATGGGAAAAGCTGACAGTTTCTTTGAGTGAGGTTGCCCTGACAACGTACCTCTTAACCATTAAAGAAAATTTTAAGAAAAGAAAAATGTAGAGCAAAATCTTTGGCTCCATTACTTGTTTAGCCTTTAAAGATGAAAACTCAACTTGTTAGTTTAAACAAAATACCGACTTAAGGTATCTGCATTTAAATGGAACTTTCCAGGTTTGTATTTGACTATGTAGTCGTAGTCTTGAAGGGAGAGGCTCCACCTAAGCAATCTGGGATTTTTGCCAGACATTTGCTTGAGCCAATGCAGCGGGTTATGATCGGATTCTATGACAAATTTCGTACCATAGATGTACGGACGCAATTTGGCAACGGACCAGATCAAACACGCGCACTCTTTTTCAGTCGTCCCGTAATTCTGCTCACGGGCTGTCAACTTACGTGAAACGTAAAGACAGGGATGTTCATCATCTTCAAACTTCTGGGATAAAACGCAACCCATGCCACGTTCGGAACAGTTACACTGTAAAATGAAAGTCTGACTGAAGTCGGGTGCTCTTAGTACGGGAAACATCACTAAGGCTTGTTTCAAAGTGTCAAACGCAGTTTGTTTTGACTGATCCCACAAAACAGGATCTGGGGCTTCCTTTTTTAAGGAGTCTGTGAGGCTAGCACAGATTTCTGAGTACTGTTTTATGTACCTTTGGTAGTATCCTACCAGGCCAAGGAAAGATCGAACATCTTTCTTAGTTTGTGGTCGTGCGAATTTTTGCACGGCCAAAACTTTAACTTCAGAAGGGGTTCGGGACCCATTTCCTACCTCGTGGCCCAAGAAAGTAGCCTTGTTACAAGCAACCTGCGACTTTTTTGCATTTACTGTAAGCCCGGCTTTCTTGACTGCAAGGAGAAAAGAGTAGACATTGTCGAGATGTTGTTGCCACGTTTCGGCTCCAACGGCGGTGTCGTCCTGAAATGGGGTAACAAATTCCTCCATTCCACGTGTGATGCCATCCATAAGTTTTTGGAAACAAAATGGGGCGTTCTTCATTCCCATGTTCATCATGAGAGGGGCGTACTTCCCAATGGGGGTAGTAATGGTGGCTGCTAGAGAAGCCTGAGGTGTGAGTCGAACCTGCCAGAAGCCTCTGTTCAGGTCGAAAATGGAGATATACTTCCATTTGGCTGCTCGCTCTATACATTCCTCAATGTTGGGGATTGGATAGTCTTTTGTTACGGTGTTATTGTTCAGCTCACGGTAGTCAGCTACCGGACGAGGACTAGCGTCTTCCTTCTGAACAATGATCATTGGTGACCCGTGAGGAGAGTCAGTCTCAACAATCAAGCCAAGACCCAGCATTCGTTGAATCTCGGTAACAATCAAATCCCTCTCAAATTTCGCATGGCGATAATATTTGCAGGGTTTGATGTTGGAGTCAATAAGTTCCACGTCATGTGTCACAAGGTCTGTTCGACCTGGCAAAGTGGAGAAAACTCCATCCACTTGGTCAAATACAGCGAGTAGTTCACTCTTCTGCAATTCGGTTAAAGAGCCTAATTTTTTAAAAAGGCCCATGGCTTCCTTAGAGGTAAGGTGGCCATCACCAGGCTGGCCTGTCCAGACATGGTCGGGGGTGACATTTCACGTTCGTCAGAGAAAGAATAATTAGTGGCTCCTTCTCTCGGCAGATATGGTTTGAGAAGGTTTACATGATAAATGGTTTCTTTATGAACACCAAACGACTTCTTGATAAGATAGTTTGTACCGGACAATCATTTCAATACTTCACATGGGCCATCCCAATAAATATCTAATTTATTGGCCCGGGAAGGCTTAAGGACCAGAACCTTGTCTCCTTCCTTGAACTTACGTTCTACTCCCTTTGCGTCGTAATAGGTTTTATTTTTAACCTGACTTTTAGTCATGTTTTCAAGTGCAAGTTCACGAGAATACTTGAATCGTTGGAGCAAGTCCAGGATGTATTCAAGAACTGATGGATGAACGTCAGGCTCAATCCATTGGCTTTTAACCAGCTCCAGTGGGCCTTTGATGT
>JAHWFP010210986.1:0-20598 GCA_023313725.1 Lithobius niger | reverse complement strand
TTGGCACACTAGCAAACCGTGATCTTGGGTTCCCTTTTAGTCGCCTCTTACGACACGCAGGGGTACGGTGGGCTTATTCTACCCCCAGCCCACAGGGGCCCAATGGTGTTGGGTTGGTATGACCAGTACGTAAACGGGCTAACACCATCTCACCTCGCGACTGCGGCGACAAGCTGAATGTCAAACCTGGACACTACATAAGGCCTGTGGATGTATTAAAAATGTGTTATAACTGTCAAGGGGAGCTGAGATAGTATAGCTGCGTTCCTGGCTCCACTCCAGGCCCGTCAGCTTTGCGCTCTTCCAAAATTAGTCAGTGACAGACATTCCAGGAGTCGTCCAGTACCATACGGCATGAAAACCAAAGGGGATTGGAATCTGAACAAAATTTATGCGGGGAAATTCGTAGTTTACTCAGCTACCTGTTATACTTTAAACACACGACGAGTAACGACGATAAAATTGCGAGATCTGGCGCAAACTGAGGGCTTTTCACACATTCACTTAGTCCAGATATAAATTCATTTGGGTTCTCAGGCCGTACGGTACTGGATGATTCCTGGCGTGTCCGTCACTAACTGATAACCGGAAGAGTAGGAAGCTGACGGGTCTGGAATGGAGCGTGGAACACAGCTATCATCTCACCTGGCCTTGATAGCTGTACACATACGGTACCTTCCTAAACGACCAAACAGAGCGCACCAAACGCACCACTGTTGGTGACAGTTTGGCTCATTCCATGCTGATATCCGTGTTGATGCGGCTAGATTGACGTCAACATCGTCAGCGATGAACCTGTTTCGTCAAAACTGATACGTCGGCATGCTCAAACCTCCACCCCAGCAAACCATTTCCCTGAGATGCTTCGCAATTTGGCATCGGGGGGGGGGGGGATTGAGGCTTAATGGCGCGTCGACAACTTGGTCATTAGCGCCAACCTCAGTCACAGTCTCAGTCTCAGTGTGTGGCATCGGTCACATATATTAGTCAATCCTGGTCAAATCCATTAGCCAGGTCAGGTCGCGGTGAAGGCATGTCGTATCGTATACTCTGCTGTTTGCTGTATTGTAGTTAACGAAGGTACTGAACGGCTGACGCAACATCACTGCGCAAGGGCGACGTCAAGTTTGGAGCCAAACTGTCTTTAACAGTGGTGCGTTCTTTTCGCTCTGTTCGGTGCTTTAGGAAGGTACTGTTAGTTCGTGGAGCTGCCACTGTGTTGTCCGCTAAGAAAAAAAATGTCTGAAAAAAAAATCTGCAAGCAGAATGATAGATTGAAGACATCGTCAGTAGGTCAATATCTGAAGTGTCGTCAGTGGGTTGTTGATGCCAACACGAGGATTATCGACGTAGCAGAGATAGTTCTCGCTAGAAAGAATTAGGGCGCATTTATGCAACAACTCGCCTTCGCCTGATCGCAGCAAGAAGCTAGAAATCATCTGAAATTCCAACATGGCGGCGGTTTTATCTCTGCCAGCTAGCAGCGAAAACACTCACTATGTGAGTTCAAAGGCGACTGGGAAAATCGTTTCGTCAGGAGGAATTATTTATCTTATTGTCACAGATTATAAGACTGCAAGTATTTACTCAAATGATGTCGGATTCAGCTCATCCTGGTAGCGTTGTTACCATGGTAACGACTCATTTGCCATCGCGATTGAATTCTAACTACGAGAATGCAAAGGCGAGTCGTTGCATAAACGCGCCCTTAGAGCCTCGTTCTCAACAACTTCAGTAATAAAACAGTTTTGGTATCGATCCTGTCTCTACACTTGAATATCGCTCGCGATCAGAGATTAAAAAATGTATTTATTTTTTATTTTTTTTATTTATTAAGGACGTTGATCACCGGACGTTGTGCAGCGATCTTTCACCAAATTGTTGCCAGGCCTCTCTGGGATGATCTGAACTAAACGACTTAGTGTTTTGTGAATCGACTCCCTCGAGCTTCGCCGATTAAAATATGATTTGACTCTGTCGTACACCCTTTTACATAACCATTGTAACTTTAATTACGGTCGTTTCTTCCCTATTCGCACCTCCTCCAATACTAGAGGTTACGCGCCAAAACCGGTGACCCAGTCTTTTTTCCGTGACTGTGAACAATTTTTCTTTTCAAACCGCGTGGTCGTTGTGTGGAACTCTCTACCTTGCGAGGTGGTATTGGCTCCCTCATTGGGTATTTTTAAAAAGAAATTGGCAGAATAAATGACGATACTATCCAAATACGTTAGATGGAACTAACACACTCTAACCTGTAAATGTTCTGACAGGGTGTCAGTGGTTTGTCGGGCCCTTTCTTGACCTGTTACTTTTGCAGCAAATTATTTATTATAATATTATTATATCATTTAAAAGCAGGGACGATGCTAGAATCACTTTACTGGGGAGGCGGCAGTGGGACACCAATTTTAGCCAGGGGGCACCCGAAAAATTATACTTTTGCAGTCCCCTCTCCCTCACCCCCCCCCCAAAAAAAAAGAAACAAGAATAAAAGTAAAAATAACACTCTTGCGATTCTCTTTCTCACACCCAACGTTATTAACTGTTTTCTACACTATTTTTTGGAATATTTTTAAATCCTGCTGAAAAAAGGATGATTTTACAACTCTCACGGTAACAACTAGGCTCCATGGATGTGACCACAAGTCCTTCCAGTTACTGCGAAAAAAACTAACGTAGTTTTCTTGATAAGTAACCAGAATTTTCTTCGTTTTTACGTTTGATTCTGATCTGATGGTGGGAGGGGGGGGGGGCGCCTGCGGGCGGGAGCAAAACTATAGGGGCGCGAGCGCCCCCTCTCTTGGCCTCGTCCCATTTAAGGGGGCGTGGAATTGTACCGACACGGAGTTACGTTAACTCCGGAATTTTCATAAACACTGACCTCTGTGTTGGACCCGGAATTACAGTAACTCCGGATTTGTAACTTGCTTTCAAAGTGTCTGAAACAATCCTGAATTGTAGTCACACGGAGTTACCCTAACTCTTGTCTAATTTGACAATAATATGGTTGCGGTTTCTGATGTTATATGTATAGCCGAAGCGAGTTCGGAAGCGCGAGCGAAGCAGGGACGTTATTTAATCATCAATAAAATCAGGAGTTACGGTAACTCCGTGTTACGACAATTCCGGATTTTGCAGGCACTTTTAAAGAAAATTACGAATCCGGAGTTACTGTAATTCCGGGTTCTACACACGGGCCCCCATTTAAGAACATAAAAAATTAACGTAATTCCGTGCCGATACAATTCCGGCGCCCCCTATTTAAGAGCCTAGTTTAATATTGATACGGTCAATTGTAAATAAGTATTTGCTAAGGGACAATGTCATTTAACCAGGTCCTCGAAAACGAGGATCCTCCATTCGCCAACAAGAAGCGTAGCTCGCCAGTTTTAGTCTTCTGTACAGCCGAAACGGCGGGGAAGACTACAGCGACGACTTTGTCCGTCCGTCCGTCCGTCCGTGCATCGCCGTTTTCATTCGTAGTCAAGAGGACTTTAAAAACAACGGCATATTAAAACACCATTGATTCCTTTTGGCTGATTGACTTTCTCGACGTAGCTCAACGAAATAATAACATTTGCTCCTCGCATTTAACCACTACCGGAAGACATGCAACCTTAAAAAAAAATAACGAAAGGATTTTGTTAACGACACACATTAGCTTCATTTGAAAAACTCTCGACACCGTGTTGCTCGAACCCAATTCTCTGTTAGTTGCTACTTACGAAATTAAATGGCACGTAAAAATTATTCATAAAAGCTGAAAAGCGTCTGAAATCTAAAATTATGCCTTAAAGCTAACACATTTAACCGGCAGTTGGGATGGTTACTGCTCTTAGATTCTATATTGCATATCACTGTTGCAGTGCGTGATAGAGGTGTGCGCCTCAACGTTTTCGTTGAAAAAGTTGTCGTAGTGGCAGAAGTGTATAGAAGAACGGTTCAGACTAGGTAGTTGCTGCACCCGTATGTTCGGTTGAAGGTTTCTTCGTTTATAAGCACCAAGTGAGAAATGGCGTCGTGGAAACACATCGGCTGCCTGCTTTCCTATCACAAGTAAGTTGTTTTGCATTGGGGAAAAAAAACATTTCGGGAATACGCGAGGTCTTATCCCATTACTCAAATGAAGTTTGCATGGTAAAATCAATTACCACAGCCATCAACAACAGAAGCGTCTAGCAATGCTTTTTTCAGTAATCTTTTGCCAACCCGTTAAGGTAACACCTCGTCACCTGCAAAACATTTATCATTAGCTAAAAATGTTCTGCCAGATGTTTACAAACGAAAAATTTGTTCTTGCGGCTTAATTCCTCTATACCAAATCGTTGTACTCATGTACAGTGCCGCGAAGGTCGGTCAATTCAATACTAAACAGCAGCGAGAGAAACTAGGAGATTTTTGCGAGATGCATCAGCAAGGCAGCGGCCACTTTTTTTGAAAACTCAAACTTGTCTGACGTTACGTCACCTTGGTCCGCGCCATTTTTAATGATTCTTGCATCTCATTGGCTATTGACTTTGCTGCATAACTTGCATGAATTGATGCATAACCGGAGTATTAAACAAATGAATTCTTATTATTAATTGTGGAAAGGCCCAAGTATAGGCCACATTTATAGTAATTTATGAACCGCCTTGTATATAATAGTTATAGTACCCCTGACGAACTGTATGGGATTTATCAGCCGATGGGCGATATCCCGAACGTGGCCAATCCGCGAGAACTACGTCAAGATGACGTTCGAGGCGAAGCCGAGACGTCATCGAGACGTAGTTCGAGCGGATTGGCCACGTGAGGGATATCGCCCATCGGCTCATAAATCCCATACAGTTTGCCACGGGTTCTATAACTAATTTATCGTAAGGTCTGTAACAAAAAAAACGAAAAACAAAATTGGTGGGGTAATGAGCTGTGTTGTTTATGCAAAATTTGTGTCGTCACTTTGTTTTGCTGCAGCTGCAGTCAGATTTGCGGCCGATACCATTCGAGCGAGATGAGGGTGAGCGGGGGTAGGATATGTGTCTAGAGGGAGATTTTTTATTAATCGTATAGGAGAAACACGTTTTTTTTTTTTATCTTGACGTACATCAAACAAACTTCATCATGTAAAAATTATATCGTAACGCCTTAGGTTCACGTAAGTGGTGTTTTAAAATTTTTCACGTAATTTTTTCACGTAATAAGTCGTTCTTCTTCAATTTGCATAATGTGCTTTCTGAACAGTGGGTTCTTCGCGTTTGTCATTCTCTGACGACATTTCATGGGAATAGTATCATCCTACGTCTTTGATACCTTTTAAGGAAAACGTTGATTTGGACGACAGGATTCAGAAGGATTCAGAGGTAACGTACGTATTCCTGTAAACTGTTATGTGGTAAAGTGTGGGCAGGCAGTTAGAATGTTATGGGTGTATTTTTATTTCGGGGTGGGGAATAGTGTAACGCTTAATTTTGAGGGAAGAAATTTAATGTATAGTTCGTATGTTATTTCAGTTGGTGTTTTCGAAAGGCCGACGCAAGTTCACGTAATTTTGTGAGGAGGTAGGGGGAAGGGGGGAAACAGCGTAACGCTTCATTTTGAGGGATGAAATTTAATGTATAGTTCGTATGTTATTTCATTTGATGTTTTCGAAAGGCCGACGCAAGTTCACGTAATTTTTTTGATTTAGAGTAGCCAGCTGGTTTCTTTTTTTGTTGGGGAGGGGAGTTAATTAGTATTTAAAGTATTCAATTTTCTTGTCTGTGTTTCGAAATGTAGAACTGCTTTATAAAACCATGCGTGAATTAATTTGCTTTTATTTTGTTGCGTAAAAAAGAGTACGGGCGTCAATATTTTTTCAAACAAGGAACGAATGTAGGCTACGATTTTATTTTGTAGCAAACATTTGGATACTTTTGGTTGACATAAAAAAAATCTAAATTAATTCTCGCATGGGTTTTATTAAGGAATTCTACCTTATGAAAGTATTGGCAATGTGTTATCACCCACACTACTGTGCATGGCATCCATATCACACTTTAGTGTGATGAAATCCCATATCGCCACACTTTAGTGTGGTGATATTCATATCACCACAGTAAAGTGTGGTGATATGGGATATCACCACAGTAAAGTGTGGTGATATGGGATATCACCACAGTAAAGTGTAGTGATATGGGATATATCGCTGTGCGTTTTTAGCATTGTGAAAGGTAGGGACCGTACGATAAACATAAAAATCAAACCAACGACCACCAAACAAACTTAACCACGAATAAAGTAAACGACCAACCAAGGGCGGTTTCACGGTGAGGGATGCCCCCCCCCCCCTCCCCAATCGAACGACCAGTAAAAAAATGCTTGTATATAAAGGGTGGTCCACAAAAAATTGACGACCGAAAATTGTCTAAGTCCAACTTTTCTAGTTAGAACTCTTCAGAACCAGAAGAGGAGAGAAATCTTCCCGTTTCATTAGATTTGATTTCTGTCCTCTCTTTGTCCTGAAGGGTGCTAAGTAGAAAAGTTGGACTTAGAAAACTTTGGTAGTCAGTTTTTTGTGGACCACCCCGTATATGCAAGCAATTTTGAAAGTTGAAAAAAACGTTATATCGTCTTTTGCTCAACATTTCCGATAGCGTACTGTGCTATCATAGTGTGTGTGTCATGGTAGTACTCGTTGGCCTAATTAAATTCGCTGAAAGAATAGGTCGAAATGCGTGGAAAAGCAGTGCACGGAGTAGGTTGCTTCCTGAAATGAAACTACCATTCCACCCTGTGTTGCCTTGTGTGGAGGTGAACGTGCTGCCGTGCAAAAGTAATCTTCTCTCTCCTTTAATTCATTTAGTCCCACTCGGCTTTTTTGTGTGTCTTTTAAAGAGCTGAAATTTAAGTATATAGTTTAAGTAAATATACGCAATGAAGCGCTGAAATTGTTCCTAAATAAACTAAAGTGTCCGCGGCCTATCTTGAGTTCGCCGCAGAACGAACACAGATAATCGATTGTACGTTTTTTGGTAGCAGAGTGCCTTGTTGATATCCAAGATGGTTAAAAAAACAATGGCGGCCGTCGATTAAAGCCGCCCACCCCAGGAAGACGTAGCCGCTCATAAAATACTTGCAGAACTCAACATACGCCGCGCAGACAATAGCTGGTTGATGACGATTTCCACTTATTTAGAGCATTATTATAGAATAGAATAGATGTTGTCGGCCAATAAGCGTACAGCTTTTTGAAGACCCAAGCGACAGATGTTAAGTGGAAGGAACCACCATCGTGTTAATTGTTTTTGCCGCAGGAGGGAGGATACCGGAGTACCCGGAGGAAACCCTCGTACAACGGGCGGGAAACAACCGGAGAAAAGCCCGTATATATATATATACAGATTTCCCTTCACCAGGATCGAACCTGGGTCTGTAAGAAGCCAGATGTACAGCTGGGACCAAGACGCATATCAAATCTGACGACCCAGTGCAGCATATCCGTGCATCCAGGTACTGGAAACAACTGCAGAATGCAGTGTACCTTGCAGTTAATAAGGAGAAGAGCAGTGTATTTGTGGGGACACGGCTCTCTACAACACTGGCAGAATCTTGGGTGAAAAATAGCATTACGAGACTAGGTTGGCAATATGGCCGCCGACAGTGCCACTGATGCGATTGATTTGACTAGTTGACGCATTTTGCCAACCGAGGGCGACACCCTTCGTACAAATTGCCAACGAAAGTGTTGCTTTTTTTTTTTTTGAAAACGCGGAGAAATAGCTTAACTGTAGCTGAGTGATATTTTTATCCACCCAAAACCAAAACTGGTATAAGAGAAGTGGTCAAATTAAAAAAAAAGAATCGGCCTTTCAAAGTAGTGATATCATTCAACCAGGGAAAGGCCGCCAAGGTTAATTCTGTTAGCCAAGTTAGCAATCTTCAAGTTTTCATTTAACGCCCAAAGTATTATTAGGTGCGATTAACTTGGCTAACAGGATTAACCAGTTTTGGTTTTGGGTGGATATCACAGCTTTCATAGGACTGTGACCGAACGAAGGATAGGACGGTTTAATCGTCCCCTCTACCTTTTCTGTCTGGAGGAATTTAATGTCTATAAATTTGCTCATTCATAATTTTCACATTTGCCGTGGCCCAATTAACCGTTAAACTAGTGAAATTGACACGGTCAGAACTTGCATAGGCTTGTAAATGTACAGAGAATTTCATGGTATAATCATCACCTTTACCTGTTTTGTCCGGAGGTATTTTATGTGTATTGGTGTTGTCATTCATAATTTCGACATTTGCCAATGCCAAATTTGCCGTTAGTTGAGTCAAAGTGGTACGATTGTGGTTTATTGTTTGTGCTTGTTTCACAGGCTTAAGTTTGTTCAATAGCAATTTTGAGCGTACTGGCTACCAAACGCTGATATTGGTTCGTTTCGCTCACTCACAAGGTTAATTTGAATCACAGCATGAAGCTGGAATTGTTCACTCAAATAAATCAGGTTACGTATCCAGATTGGTGACGATTATTAACGGCGTATTGCATAAATAATGTGGTGGATATCACAACTTTCAGAGGACTGTGAATGAAGAAAAGATCAAACGGTGTAATCGTCATTTGTACCTTTTTTGTCTGGAGAAATTTTATGTTATAAATTTTCTCATTCATAATTTTCGTCTTTGCCATTGCCAAATTAGCCGTTACGTCAGCGAAATTGACACGGTTTGATGCTGATTTCCGTCCGCTTCGTTCAATCAATCAGCGCATCCCTCCTCACTTGGCCCCACCTCGGTTAACGTTAGTCATTCAATCACTTAGTTACCATGGTGTTCACGAACACATAATTTTCCCTTTTATCGTCGTGGGGCAGATAATTTAGTTTGGATTCGTGTACCGAAACAAAAAACCGACCAAACCTTTGCAATATAAGATACTCCGTCTCTTAGAGAACCATACTGTAATTTTATTGAGGCCCCAGCCTAAACCTACCTGCGTCAGCTGTGCTCAGGCAGCCCATGAAGGCGCTGATTGTGCTGGCCCAGAGCAGTGCATCAACTGTGGTGGTCAGCACCAGGCCTCTTCGCGGGACTGCCGTGTTTATTTAGAGGAGCGTCGTGTGCAGGAATTGAAGGTGAAGGACGGGCTTTCCTATTCGGAGGCCCGGAAGAAAGCTAAACTATCGGCAGCACCGATGACCAGATCTTTTGCACAGGTGTGCAGTGCGCCATTGCCTGGCCCAGTTAGTGAGTCTGCTGATTTAGCGGATTTGCGCGCTGAGCTCAGGTCTTTGACGAGGACGGTAGGCATGCTTGTTACTTTGTTGACCCAGCAACATCCATGTTTGCAGGGTCTTTTGGGTTCTTCAAAACCGGTTGATGCCTTGCCGTCGACATCTGCCCAGCCTGCTACTGTTCCTGTTCCTGTAACTGTTCCCAGGCAGGTTAAGGCTGTAGTTAAGCCTCCTCCCGCCCGGAGTGCGCCACAAAAAGTGTCGAAGAAGGCTCCTGCTGGTACGTTCTCAGCACCACCCGTGAGGAAGTTGCCACCAGGAGAGAAGGTGAAACAGTCGTCGAATGACCAGCTTGCTGAGGGGTCCATTGCGTCCCCTCCACAATTTGATCCTCCTTTACTCATTGAGCAGGGAGATATTTCCTGTTCCACTTCTCCTGGGCTTTTTCCTCCTTCCGAGGACAACTTCGTTCTGGACCTCACTCCGGCTTGTGATTCGGGGGAGGATTCAGATGTTTTTGGGTCGCCCAGGGGAGGAGTTGAGGAGGATGATTCAGTTTTAAGCCCGTCCTAATGCCTGCGCATTCCATCGTTCAGTGGAACTGCCAAAGTTATCGGACCCATGCAGAGGAGCTGCGGCTGCTTTTGTCGCATTGGCGACCTCTGTGCTGCTGCCTTCAGGAAACTTGCTTTAAGGCGTCGGATAATCCGGTTGTTAGGGGTTACTCTGTCTACCGTCTGGATGCAGACCCTGTGCCACGTGCACATGGTGGTGTTGCAGTGCTGGTTCAACACTCTCAGTCGCATGCCAGTGTGCCTCTGCACACTAGATTTCAGGCGGTAGCAGTTCGAGTTTCTTTTCAATTCGATATTACTGTCTGTTCGATTTATTTACCGCCGGATGAGGTCTTTGGGGTTGGTGACCTGGAGGACCTGGTTCGCCAGCTCCCTGCCCCGTATCTCCTGCTGGGCGACTTTAACAGCCACCACGTCCAGTGGGGAGGACCTAATACTGACAACAAGGGCAGGATCCTTGAGGAGTGGATGCAGAGGGGGTCCGTTTGCATCCTGAACGATGGAGCCATGACACACTGTAACCAGGCCACGGGCAATTGGTCAGCGGTGGACTTAGCCTTTTGCTCCCTTGCCGTCCCAGTTCACTTCACTTGAGCTGTCACTGCCGATCTGCATGGAAGCGATCACCTCCCCGTTGTGTTGTCCATGACACAAGGGGATTCTGTGGCTTCCAGGCCAGCCCGGTGGGCGCTTAAACGTGCTGAATGGTCAGCCTTTGCTGAGGCTTCTGTATTTCAGCGTGCGGTTGAGGACTTTTCTGATGTGAATGAACTTTCCACTCATTTCGCTGACGTGGTCCTTGCTGCTGCTCATGCTACTATCCCGCGTTCGTCCACACAGCCGCGGCGGGTTCCTGTTCCGTGGTGGACGCCTGCTTGCGGGCGGGCTATTCGGGCCCGCCGGCGAGCGTTGCGTGCATTTACGGTCGTCCCAACTACTGACAACTTTGTAGCCTTTAAGCGCTGTCGGGCCCGTGCCAGGTATGTCATCCGTGGGGCTAGACGTGCTTCTTGGACAGCTTATGTTTCGTCGATCACGCGCTCCACGCCTTCTCAGCAGGTGTGGCGGAAGGTGCGCCAGATCTCGGGGAGGAACGTGTCTTCCCCGGTTTCACAGCTGAAGGTGGCGAATTCCGGGATCTCGTCTGTGCCAGATATTGCCGACTGTCTTGCGTCTGCGTTTGCGCGGGTCTCGAGTGATAACCATTATGATCCTGGTTTCCTCAGAATAAAGCGTAGAGAAGAGGCTCACTCTCTAGACTTTCGCTCCGACGGGGCTAGAGGAGTACAATTTACCGTTCACCAGGCAGGAATTTGTTTCAGCTTTGTCCAAGTCGCATGACTCAGCCCCAGGGCCTGATGATGTTCACTATCAGCTGTTGAAACATCTGCCTCTTGCCTCCCAGCAGTTCTTGCTGGAGATGTTCAACCGTGTGTGGGCAGAAGGCTCTGTTCCGGCAGCGTGGAGGACAGCAGTGGTCATCCCGATTGTGAAACCGGGCAAAGACCCTACTGCTCTTTCCAGTTATCGCCCAATTGCTCTGACTAGCTGTATCTGTAAACTTATGGAACGGATGGTTAGTGAGAGGTTGGTCTGGGTGCTGGAATCACGCGGATTCTTATCTGCGTCCCAGTGTGGCTTTCGACGTTTTCGGTCAACCATCGATCATCTGGTTGCCCTTGAATCGGATGTGAGGGAGGCTTTTCGCCTGCGTCAACATCTGGTTCAGGTTTTCTTTGACTTGGAGAAGGCTTATGATACGACCTGGCGTTATGGGATTCTCCGTAATCTCTATGACTGTGGCTTGAGGGGACAGATGCCACTGTTGCTTTCCGCTTACCTCTCCGGCCGTTCTTTTCGTGTTCGTGTCGGGGCGACTCTTTCCCGCCCGTTTGTCTTGGAGAATGGTGTGCCTCAAGGGGGTGTTCTTAGTGTCATCTTGTTTGCTATTGGGATCAACCCCATTGCTCAGCAAGCTGCTGTTCCCCAGTCATTGTTTGTCGATGACTTCGGCCTGCGCTTTCGGGCAGCTCGCATGCAGACCTGCGAGCGGCAGCTACAGCTGGCGATTAACAAAGTCCAGACCTGGGCAGTCAGTAATGGTTTCCGGTTTTCTCCGGACAAGACTGTGTGCATTCACTTTTGCCGCCAACGAACACTGCACCCGGATCCTTGCCTGTACTTGGGGCAGGCGCAGATTCCTGTTGTCCCACAGGCACGTTTCCTGGGTCTGGTGTTCGATTCCAGGTTATCTTGGCTTCCACACTTGCGCCAACTTAAAGACAAGTCTTTGCTGGAACGTCACTTCCTCGGGCATAGCGACCTCCTACCCACAACATGGACGCCTCCTTCGTTTAATCCTTGGCCTGAACCGGAAGTAACTCCGTAACGTGAAAAATGGCCTACTGGTGCTTCTTGTCCTATCAATACTATCGTTCTTCGAGATGCTGGTCTCGTATCCAGCATGGTGCATGGTGTTATTGTCGTTGTTGTACTGGTCACCTCAATCGTCAATTTAAAGTATGCTTTTTGTCAGGGTATTTTATTCCTTGACTAAATTTTCCACTACTCAAACCTTTTAATCTAGATGCAAGTGTATTTTATTTATGTACTGCTTTAAACAATCCTTTGAAGGATGAATTGTTTTTCAACACGCTATTACAATGAACATTTGAAATAGCATTTTCACTGTTTTCAAGCTTTTTCTTTTCTTCTTGGCTGGCAACCTGTTGCTAGGACGCCATTTAATCCACCAATTTTTGCATTGAACTGATATAAAATCATTTATAGTTTTACGTGGTCGCAGTTTCTTGCACCAGTATTTAAAGTGGATGCAGGCTCTTGTCCCAATGATTTTATCACCCATGCCCAGGGGACTATTACTGTGTAGGAATTATCGAGCGCCTTTTAACTGGATTCGTGTGTTGATTATCATTTTGTAACCTTCAACACTGTAAGTAGAACTGAGTTTACTTCATCGGCCAATAAATTGTGTCTTACATTAGATCCGACAACTTCGACTGTGTCTTTCAATTTGTTTTGCAATTACTAGAGGTATACGCTGTGACCCTCATGTTGAAGTTCTCATATATCTCCCTACTACGAATAAAACTTATTGTCATGGCAACATGTAATTCCAATAACTTCGTCTTACGTAAGAGCTATACTAAACGGGCAGATCCCGACCTCTCCGTTTAATTAGGGCAGGTGGTTCGTGGAATCGAAACCAAACTTTACTACCGCCTAATTCCTAACATTTTCTTTCACAAAATTAAAAAGCTGGTAAGTAAATTATTGTGTGCACGACGTATCTTGAGTCTTGGAAGTATTTCACGAGCGACTACGTCTTCCTGGAGGGGGAGGCTTTAATCGACGGCCGCCATTGTTTTTGTAGCCATCTTGGATATCAACAAGGCACTCTGTTGCCAAAAACGTACAATCGATTAGCTGTGTTCGTTCTGCGTTCACACTCTACATGTTATAAATTTGAAATGCTTCTTTAATAATAAACGAAGATCGACCCATAGACCCAAGTAACATTAATTCATATGGGAAATTGGTATCAATCGTGAGAGAGTCAATTTAATCTAGTGGTCTAGTGCATTCGATGGAAGCCTAGTGCAAAGACCCCGGTTCAAATTCTTCACCCGTTGTTACATCTTGCCATACCTAGCTTTTTGCAAGGTTACTCCGTTGTGTTTCTGCGTTTAATGTATAATACTAGCTGTTCCCCGTCGTAACATACTATCGGAAATTCTACGTCATAATTATGGTGGATCCGACCGTTAAAGATAAATTTCAAATACAGGGTGGTCAATAAAAATGTAGACGATAAAGAAAAATCGTAAATATATTATTAACTGATATTTACATGTTCTCATAAGTCAGATGTGTTAAGAAAGCTTCAACTTTTGTTTCTGCAGTATTGATTTCACTCTCGCATATTTTCTGAAGATGGCGGTTCAATGTACAATTCAACATCGTATTTTCATTGTTAAAACGTTACAACAACGCAATATGCAACAGAGTGCTGCATAAGTTTCATAAACAATTTTAAAACCTCTACGTTCCAACACGACCTATAATATGGTTGATGGTAAACAAATTTAAGGAAACTGGAACTATTTTGAACCAGTATGCAGAACATTCAGTTAGTCCAGTGACAGTTCGTACGCCAGCGGTGAGAAGAAGTCCACGAATGTCTTGATGACGTTCGTGGACTTCTTGATGACGTTCGTGAACTTCTTCTCACACTTTCACGCAACCTCTCCACATTCACTTGCGTCATCAAGATGACGATCTCTAGCTCTCAACAATAAAAGAACGTCACAGCTAACAATGATAAATAAGAACTTAACCTTTTCCCTGACAAACTCAAATGTTCCAGGAACTTTCAGAAACAGATAAACGACGACGTTTAAGCGTTTGTCGCTTATGTGACAACGACGATTTTAATTTGGAGAATGTGTTTGTTCTTTTTTTTTTTTTGTGGGGGTCACCTAACGAAAAAAGTCTTCAAACTTAACCCTAAATCTAGTCGCAAACTTAAGTTTTAAGCATTCATAGGGATATTTGGGCTGTAGCGCAATACACTCTTTAGGTTCTCGTCAACAACTGCACACTTAGAATAGCAACATGTATTCAATTTAGGGAGCTCAATTTGTGCATACATTTACTTCGTCAAATTAAAATCAACGTCATGTCAACAAAATTTCAAGTTTTCTTAACACATCTGACTTATCAGAACATGAAAATCTCAACTAATAAAGTATTTACGACGTTTCTTATTCGTCTACATTTTTATTGACCACCCTGTACATTCTTATGGAATAACACGTGGCCGGCCATCCTTGCAAATTAAAATTCCATCATTTACGACATGAGTGGGAGCGACATACTTTTTTTTTCGTGTGCTTACAACTTGGAATGCTCTTCCCACGTCAGAGGTTTTGGCTCCCTCTGTCAATAGTTTCCAAAAATAGGTTAGATGCGTACACCAAGCATACATCCTCACATTTAATTGTTCTTTATTTTTAAGTCTAGTTAGCCTTTAACTTTGTGAAGCTAATTAAAACTACAATACAGTAGTATTATGTGTATATATATTTTTCTTGAATTTTTATTCTTATTTTTTTTTGAAAATGTTGATACTGGAGTATGAAATATTAATACATAAACACGTAAGAGTGTGTATATAAAATATTGGTTTTGCGCATGAAGAAAATATTCTTTTTTGCAAACTTTATTTTGCAATGCACGGTATTTGATTTGATATAATTTACAACTATATGTATATTTTTTTCCCGTTCCTTACCTTTTTTTTTTTAAATGTACATAACAGTTTTCAGCCGTTTGTTTCCACTTATGTAATGCCCTTTGGGTGGTTTAACTGTAAAAATAAAGTCAAAAGTTAAAGATAAAGGTTCAAGTTAAGTTAACATACGCCGGTCTAGCTGGTTCCCACATGCGTGAGCAAAATACTTTACTGGAGAGCATGAAATGAAAATACACGCCGAACCCTCCTCTCTTCGAGCACCCATCCCCCCCCCCAACAATCCCCATTGTGGGGGTTTGAATCCCCACGCCCGCCTCCCTCCCGTGGAATCCCTGGTGTTTTGTTTTCTTAGAGAAGTAAATAACTTTTTCAGTGGAGGGCAACTCGATGTGGCTGAATTGCTTGTTTCTCCGTTTTGATACCAAGCGCGAAAAGCCCGCCATAATGATCGTGCATGCAGTGATTGTTACTCAATCAACTTTGAAACTAGTTATCTCGGCTCTAATAATCAGCATTATTGAATCAATATTGTGCTTGTTTCTAACTGTTACAGCGCACATCCGTTCGCATTGTCGGGCCGCTAGTCCTCTTTCTTTGCTACCGTGCCAAGAATGAATCCGCTCGCACGCTTGCCGGTTGTTCCAGGGCACAGTTGAAACAGCAGCATTGGGCCTGATTGAAACTTGGGTGGGTGACCGCCTAGGAATCCGGCTGCTGCAGACATAGGGCCTTAGGGCTTCGGGCAGATGACCAGGAGTAGTTAACGCTCGTTAAACACTTTAAATCCCTTTTTTAAACTAATATCCAGTATTATTGGAGAAATATTTCGTTTGTTACTGATTATGATCTCTGCTATGGTCTGATCCCCGCTGTGGTCTGATTCCAAACAATGCATCCTCCAAATATAATATATAATACTAGCATCGTACCCGGCTTCGCCCGGGCATTTGTTTGACCCGTGGTTGTTTCCCAGTATTTGCTCGGTGCTGCCAACAGTCAATATTTCTTTGTGTAAAACTCCCCCTTTCCGTCAACCCTCTCCCTTCGCAAAGCAATATCGTAATCAAATAGTGGATGTGACATACGCACTGCCCCACCAACGGGCATTCCGCGTTCAGGCCCCTCCCCACTCCCAGTAGCGTGCGACAAATAACTGTCCTTCGTACATGACGTCATTTAAGACATGCTTTTGTGATGACCGCGCAGAGCAAATTGTTAGTCGAGGCAACAATGTGCCAATTTTAACTTCTTTTCAGGGCAACAACGTCCCAGTTTCAACTTCAAGCCAAAGAATTGACACACTCGCACGTTTTCATTGTTCCCCTTCCGGGGGTCGTTGCGGTTGCTTCGTTTCTGCTATGAGACTTTGGTTTATAATGTAAGAAGAAGAAGATAATCATTATAATTATGTGATAATTTCCTTTCCATTTTGCTTCTTTAAGTTAACTGAAGGTTGAAAGCACTTAATATGCGACAATCTTCTTACATCTCATCTTTAATAATGAAACCCGGAAAGTAAAGAAAAATCAAAACCAAAAGCTTTAAAAACTATAGGTTTTTTTTTAAGTTTTGGGTATTGTGCTTTACTCCACTAGAAAAAAAAAGTTTGCGTCATCAAACTTCCTACGCACACCAGAAAACTCAAAAGCTGATTAGAGAAACTAATTCGGAATGCAAGGCTGAAATCAATAATAAAAAAAATAATAAATCCACTTTGCGTAGGCTTACTTTAAATTAGGCCTACAAATAAGTATAGCTTTTTTTTTCACTCGTTGTTGTTGGAGTTGGATGGAGTGAAGGAGGAAGTGCACCCCCGGGTAGGTGAGAGAGAGGGTGCGGGAAATAGGGTGCAGGAAAGGCGAACACAAAATTAATCCGAACTATTGGATTGAAGGGTTGTTCCCAACAGGACGCAAAGTCGCCCCCCATCAAACTGCTGAGGAGTGGTCTCCCGAGGATTCTGTAGGCTTTCGATTTGGGGCTATCACGAAACAATCTTCTAAAAGGCCTCCCAAACCGACCAAGCCATCTGGTACCGGAAAATAAGTGGGAAAACTACAGCAGAGGTTGAATTTTTTTTTTTTTTTTTTTTTTGCTTAGCTTTTGTGGCATTAAAGTCGTTGTTTCAATCCTTTCAAGACTTCTGGAATTATGATATAAAAAATCGTATCAAATAAATATAAAGGTAGCTTGACCGTAAGTAGAATGTAAGTCGAATACTGGACCCAATTTGGATTTTGTGTATCTTGACTGTTTGATTCAACTGGACAAACAGTGTTAAACTGGATTGGGCTGTGCTAAACTGCGTTAAACTGTGTTATATTATTTGTTTGTTTGAGAAGCGACAAATTCCGTCGTTTTTTATAGACCGAAGTTGGATTTTGCGTTGTCTATTTGTCCGTGTTTCTGTGTCTTGTCTGTTTGATTAAACTGGACGAACTGTGTTAAACTGGAGTAGACTGTGTTATTTGTCTTTTTGAGACACGACAAATTCGGTCAAATACTAGACCGAAGTTGGATTTTGCGTGTCTGTTTGTCCGTGTTTGTGTGTCTTGTCTGTTTGATTAAACTGGACAAACTGTGTTAAACTGGAGTAGACTGTGTTATTTATCTTTTTAAGATACAACAAATTGGGTGAAATACTAGACCAAAATTGGATTTTATGTGTCTGTTTGTTCGTGTTTGTGTGTCTTTGTTGGTTTGATTACAGAGGTCAAACTGTGCTTAACTGGATTAAACTGTATTATCTGTTTGTTTGATACACGACAAATTCCGTCGAATACTAGACCGAATTTGGATTTTGTGTGTCTGTGTGTCTGTGTGTACGTGTTTGTGTGTCTTGTCTGTTCGATTAAACTAGACATACTGTGTTAAACTGAATTAAACTGTGCTATTTGTCAGTTTGAGACACGATAACATTCGTAAATTTGTTCTGACGAGCTGGTAATTCATCTAAGGTTGGCAACCTGTCTAAACCTTTTTTCCAGATTGCAGAAGGTGCTACTCGCCAATTATTTCACAGGTGGCATTGAGGAAGTAGGTACTGGCCATCATAACATCATGGTGGACCAGATGGAATCTCGGCATTTCTATTAAAGGAAGTAGCCAGTGTTATTAGCTACCCGCTATCTGTTCTGTTCTCGCGTTCCTTTGCTCTTGGAGTATTGCCCAAGGCCTGGTGCACTGCAAATGTGGTACCTGTTTTTAAAAAGGGTTCCCCCTCCGATCCCCAAAATTATAGACCAATTGCTCTTACATGTGTTACATGTAAGGTAATGGAGTCTGTTATTCGTGACACACTTCTTCAATTACTTGGGGATAATTGCATAATTACTCAAGACCAGCATGGTTTCCTACCCCAGAGATCTACTACTTATCAATTATTAATGGTCCTCGATAGATGGACCAGTGCCCTCGATGTCGGTATTCAAACTGATAATATTTACTTTGATTTCAAAAAAGCATTTGAATCCGTAGTCCATCAGAAATTACTATTAAAGACAAGTAGCTGCGGTATCACTGGGAAATTATACAAATGGCTGTCGGCCTTTTTATCTAACCGGAATCAGCGGGTCATCATTGAATATACGGTTTCGTCATGGGTTCCAGTGCCATGTGGTGTTCCTCAGGGTTCAGTTTTGGGACCACTGCTTTTCTTAATCTATATTAACGATTTAAATCTTTCAACTGCAGATACCTTTGGCTTCAAATTCGCAGATGATCTCAAAATTGGTGCGGAAAATTTAACCTTGTCTAGATCACAGGATCTACAGTCACAGATTCAAAAAGTGGTTGAATGGTCCACACTTTGGCAACTACCGTTAGCGGTTCAAAAGTGTCACACTTTCCAGGTGGGAAATTTTACCAGAGTTAATAAGTATAATCTTGAAAACGTGCTTCTTCCAATAGTTAATGAGATAAGGGACCTTGGGATCTGGTTCACTAGTAACTTAAAATCATCTACTCACTGTAAAAAGGTCTGCGACTCTGCTAATCGTCGTTCAGCTATTGTAAATCGATGTTTTATCTCTGGAAATTCTGTTACCAAGGTATGGGCTTTTAAGGTATTTGTACGTTCCCTGCTGGAATATGCTACGCCAGTCTGGTCCCCATACCTGGTCCAGGACATTGATGGTCTTGAAAAAGTTCAGCGGAGGTTCACCAAGGGACTACCGGGCCTTCGGGAGGTCCCTTACGAAGAGCGATTGGAAAGGGTGGGCCTTGAACTGCTCGAGTTAAGAAGAATCAAATTCGATTTAATTCTAACGTACAAGATCCTTCACGGTCTTATTGCTATTGACCTCCTCTTTTTTGATTTGGCGCAACGTGGAATTAATACGAGGGGCCACAAATGGAAACTTTCAACTCCTGTAGCACATTTGGACTGTCGCCGGAACTTCTTTTCGGTCAGGGTGGTAAGGCCTTGGAATTCCCTCAGCGATGAAACAGTGTCTGCATCCACTGTTGCTAGATTTAGTGGACTGTTGCATTCTAACGATTTGAAAAAAATTCCTTAAACGTCCACTACCGGTGGCCAATGGTTGATTCTTACTCAAATAAATTGGGAGCAATATAAGCGGACTCCCGTCTCTTTTGTTATCCCTCCACTTTACTAGTGGAAAATGTTATTATTATTCTTATTATTATTATTATTATTATTATTATTATTATTATTATTATTATTTATAAATGACAACCCACGTTATGATTCCGAGCGCGCTGCCTGCCATGGCGTTACCTCACATGCGTAAGAAATATGTATGCATGCTTAAGATGTAGATATGGTTGAAATTTCATGAAAAGGGAGCTTGGGACTTGTAACTCATGAGACTGAAAATGTTCGAATATTTTCAAATATTTTAGGAGGCGTTCGCGGTTTTTGTTGGGTTGTTAAGCCCATTTTTAGTAGCGGCGGTAAGGGAATAGGAACCTGACCTATAGGACTAGTGGCCCCGAGAAGTAAAAGAACAGCACCGATCCAGTAAAGTTCTTTTAGGGTGAAGAATCCAGTAAAGAATTACAAATGGTTAAAAAAAACACTATTACTGCCAAGTTTACTTGTTTTGAAACAATGCAGTTACTTCTTTTATACATTATACGTCAAAGCCCGCACGTCGTGGCAGAACTATGCAGGTGCGCTCGGACAGATCGCCATTGAGTGTGTTTACAGAGCACTGGGAGGAAATCGTATAAGTAGAATATTTGCGAAATATATTCTGAAACGATGAAAACAGAAGTATGTGGCATCTCTCATTGAACTGAGTAAATTTGATCTTCAGAACTAAATTATATGCCTAGAAAAAATATTCACCAAAAACACGAAAAACATAACAACAAACAAAAAAAACCGATGACGTTTCGACCACAGGGGTTCGGCGTCTCTCGTGCGTCGCATGGATATAGAGTACACATGTCACGTAAGGGACGAAACCAACCGGAAGTCACATCATAGAACTATCTGTACCTGTATTGAGTGTAATTAAATTTTACGCTTAACCCGCTATTATAATCACCGGAAGTCACGCTGAACGTCTCCACTGATAACTTG
>JAHWFP010210985.1:0-12023 GCA_023313725.1 Lithobius niger | reverse complement strand
TGATAACCTATACTTCACGTCCAATAAATGAAAAATAAATAATCTGTAAAAACAAAGCATAATAAACAAAGCCCAAAACTGGTAGAGAGGCCACCAAGTTGCGGGTGGTTCGACTCTTCAAAGGAGTCATATTAACACACCTAAACTAACTAAATAAAACAAATTACATCAAAATTAAAACCAAACCAAAAACCTATAAAGAGGTGACAATGGTTGTAAAGTTGCAATGGTTAGGTCTGTAGGCAAAAGGTAGTAGCAAAGTGTTGAAAACTAATTTCTTGTTGACGTGGCACGTTATTACACATCTGCACTGTAGTGGAGTTGAGTCTTATACAAAATTGAAAAAAAAATGAATTATATCATACCAAAAACCAAAACTGGTGAAAAGAACGCCAAGCTCCGAATGGTTCGGCCCTTCAAAGAAGTGAATGGGATGGAAGCGACACATTTTTTCAGCTGTGCTGGGGTGCCATGGAACACCCTCCTACCCCACGTTGCAGATTTGAAACCAACCTTATTCTCCAATCTATGCTGATCATAAGGCTAGTTTTTCGGTAAACTCCCTTAGGAGCTTACACAATTCCCCACAACCTCCAGCTGTGAAAGGGATGTTGACAATAAAGCGAAAATTTATGGTAAAACACACGGTGCTCCTGTTACCCCCTTCGAATCCCTTTTATAGTAGATACCCTTTCCTCTGCAGGCATGCCCTGCGTAAAAGTTCATAAAATAATGACTATTCAGAAGAGCTTAAACCCTGCTGGATCTTCCTTATCCCATCCCCCCAATCACGATCTTTGCTTCTCAGGTGACCTTGGCAGAGACAAACCCAATAATCGTATCACACTCACTCATTGCTCTAGCCTTGTCTTACTTCTCATTATTAGGAGAAAGTTTAGGCTTAAGTGACGTCTCTAACTAAAAGCTCTACTATTTATTGTAACGAAAAAATTCTACGTGATGTATTTGTAAACTGTATTCATATGAAGAAGTAATGTTATTTATATTTTTCTGCATTCATGCGGTATTGGATCTGTAACAAGTAAGTATTGCAGTTTACTTTATTACATTAGTGTCTTTAGGCATTTAACAGCTAAGATGACTTTAATTTAATTTAGTTTCAGATTTATTAAACACGAAGCCGAAATTTAAAAGCCCAATACAATTGGAGAAATATTGGCGGTATTTGTGGAGTTTAAGCGAACCACGATAAATCGATCAATTTTGGTACGTACCGACCCAAATCTTCATCCTCTTCTCATTTCACGTTACAAAAATGGGGGGAAATGGTTTTTTGGTTATGTCAACACGTTTTTAGCTCTCCAAACAAGTTTTTTTTTAACCACGTAACAAGGTGGGCCCGGCCGTGTAAAGCGGCGGCCATGTTCCGGGATTCAGTGTAGCACAAAAAGTTAGCGTCGCGAAAACGGAAAGTAATGTTCCAAACTTTACTGTCTGCGTTTTTTTTGTTATTTTTTTTAGGTTAGGTTAGGTAGGTTAGGTAGGTTTGGTTAGGTTTGTTAGATTAGGTTAGGTAATTAACGTCTCCTTTCATTGTGATGCAAATCAGGTATTCTCGTTACTCTGTCTCTTGCGATATGGCCAGCGCTTCAACACGATGGTAACTATCGTTTTACATGTTTTCAATGTTTTTTTACACCTTAAAACACGTTTTCCTGTTTTTTTAATGTGATTTGGTAAGAGGATGATATATGCATCGATTAGTAAAAAAATTGTGTGGTTTGGTGTGGTTCGCTTAAACTCCATAATTATCATATTGGCTATACTAATTGCCTACTAACAATGTGATAAAGTTATAATCTCGCTGTATCCACTATTCGGTAATTATCTAGATTAGGGGGACCACGCCAAATCACTAATTTTTGTACTAACCGACGCTACTCTTCATCCTAACACCGTTTCGCAACACAAAAATGGGGGGAACGTGTATAAACTTCTAAAAAAATTATTCAAAAGACGTAAAATGCTAGTCACATACATGTTAAAGCAGCTGCGGCGACAGCCATAGTGCGAGGGAAGAAGGGTAGCAAGAAAACCCGATTTGCATCTCAAAGGTTTGCGGAAACCTAACCTAACCTACCTAACCTAACCTACTTAACCTAACCACCTAACCTACCTAACCTATCCTACTTAACCTAACCACCTAACCTAACCTACTTAACCTAACCACCTAACCTACCTAACCTAACCTACTTAACCTAACCACCTAACCTAACCTGCCTAACCTAGCTGACAATAACAAAAAAACCACACGAATCTGGCAAAACAAAACAACGAAAGAAAAATTTCCGTAAACGTTTGTTGTTGTGCAAATCGGGTTTTCCGGCTACCCTGCTTACCTAATCAAACACCTCACAGTATGGTTGCCGCCGTATCTTTAACGTGTCTGTGACTAGCATTTTACGTCTTTTGAATATTTTTTTGAGAAGTTTATACTCGTTTCTCCCGGATTTTGAGATGCAATATGGTGTTAGGATGAAGAGTAGCGTCGGTTAGTACAAAAATTAAGTGATTTGGTGTGGTCTAGATAATTACCAAAAATGTATTTTTATTAATAAAAAACAAACAAATAAATGTAATTGCGTAACCAATCGTCTTAAAAAAATGCTTACGATTCACCTGCCGTAAGTGAAATTTTCACAAAGTTTATTCTAACGGTTATGCAGGGTGCAACGACGGTTTCCGCAGCTTCCTCCTATACCTTAATGCTATGGCTCCATGCAATGTACTCTATATACTCTGTATCATTATTAATGTATTCCAGTTATGCTATGTACTCTGATGTATACTACAGTACCTGGAGATCAATGGTCAGGATGGCTCTGGCTTTGTCCTCCCCTAGGGGTAGCTGCTAGCAGAGATGTCTGATAAGCTACCAAGATATGGTACAGGAAGTGCCTAAAACCACCCGTGGTGGGTACTGGCTGCAGCTCTACGTACTTTGCAGCCCCGTTCAGTCTCACTCTGGGAGCTAGTACCCTAACCAGCTACAACTCTTCCTGAAGTGTGCCACTCTTCTTGAAGCCCTGACTAGAGCATCCTTGAACCACTGGAGAACATCTCGTAAGAACAGATCGCGTGGCCTTGGAATAAGCCCTGAATAATTCACCATCCTTTCTGACGTTCTTCCTTGAACCGGGCATAGTGGGGTTGCCAGGACAACTTCAGAATTAGCCTGTGGTTTTTTTTTAGGTATCTGAATCCTTTTCTGTACAAACGGTGCATGCGTTTTTTCCCGGCCTTTTCCTAAAATTCTCTACAGCATCCGTTCAGTTGGATGTGTCTAGCCAGTAAGTGCAGTCAACTCTGTATTCAAAGTTTCGAATATGTTATTAGTTCAACCTACACATGTTACACAAGTACAATTTAGTTTAGCTTGCGTTTTTAGGGCGGCAAATTTACCGCTTACCCAGCCTAAGCCATTAAGCCAAGCGTTTTTAGGGCAGCACACACGCTTTTGTTTCCACTTTCTCTATTATTGTGAAGCAAACAAAAGAAGTTTCCCCTCATTATTTTTAGCATTTCCGATGCCACTATTGTATTTCCCTTCACTGATGTTTGCCTGCCATCATAATGAACTTTAAATACAAATATTTTTTACCGTGTATTTTAGTACACAGTATGAAAAATTAGGTTTTTTTTTCTTGTTTGTAGTTATTAAATCCATTGTGCGAGATGATAATTATGCAGTTTATTAAGTGATTCTTTCAAATTTATTTTTTAAAGTAAAAATACGCATTAGATGGGTAAAAGAGAACAATGATTGGAAAGCATGGCTGGACGAGCTAATAAATATTTTTAAGGACAACTCGCGTCATATGATGATTGATTTACTGGTTTGCAGTCTGGTGAGCTTTGAGTAACGAGCTTGTTGCAGATGGCCTTCAGATTGAATACCGTCTAGATTAACCCGCTAAACAAGAAGTAGTATTTAGTATTTCTTTTCAGATCTTGGTTGCACGATATAAAATATGCAAGACTCATATTCGGCTGAATAATTGTTTATCCTTGGTCTTGAACTGTGAACTGGGGAACCCGACAACTGACATGCCTGCTAGCAGGACAATTGTTGTGTTCGAATAATGTGTACGGTGTGAAGTCTTTTGGGCATTGGAAATTGATTTCTTGTAGATTCTCGAAATCTTTTTTCTTAGTGTCGCTGAAAATTTCGTATTAAAAAATTACGATTCACAGCAATTATTACTTTACTTCATGAGACAGACGTTTTGGGTAAATGTAATTCAGTCTAATTATTATAAAAATGCTGATTTGCGACTTAAATTCTAAATTAGCACAGAAGCGATGTTGAGAGTTTGAAATGAATTGGATATAACGGGTTCAAAAACTATCGTGGATGATGATTGTTAGGCAACAGCACCAGGTGAGAAGCTCCAATGCTCTGATTCTTACTGTACTTTGATGCACTATGACAGAAATTAATGTTCGTCCGACAAGTTGTCTGCTTTCATGGCGAGTTACTTGACGGACCGTTGGAGAAAACAAGATTACTTTAGTTATGGAGGCGGGTGTAGAAAATACCATTCTTGTAAACACTAAACGAACCCGTGAGTGCGCAGCAACAATTTGTACCCTTTCATCATTTCGTGGGGGGCACAGGAATTGTGAAATGCAGTGAGTAGCCCCTGCAGTACAACTAACCTGTATTATGATAGTTGATGTTTTTTAAGTTGATGTTTAAAGGAGACGGTATTCTCGTTTCAAATACAACTCGTGCAGAGTCTTAAGTACCGATAAATTTTCTGAACAACTCATTACATTCCCAAGCCGATAAGAACGCCTCGCACAAGCGCTCAGCATTTTTTTCAGCTTCAGAATATAACTAGTGGGTGAGAAAATTAAGTGATATAAAGCCGCTCTTGTGATACTACGACTGATAAAATCTCAATTTTTTTAGGAAAATATTTTAAACTTGCAAGACGAAACTGAAAATTATTTAGAGTGAAAATGTGTATTACCACTGTCTTGAAGCCTGCATGACTGCAAAAGAATGGATATTCGTCAAGCTTTGGCATTTGGTAAGTATAAAAAAGCATTGGCTTGGCTACTGCATCTTTTCAGAGTCGGAGAGTTACGGGAAAATCCACCTCTATCGTCTTAAAATTAAACGTATAGTCATATTAGGTGCATGTATGTACTTAGAATTATTATTTACATGTATTTTTATTTTATTTTATATTAATTTACATTTTATTTTTATTTTTCATAAAAGAGTTTCTTTGTATTTGCATTTCTTTCTTATAGGCTAACGGTAAACAGTAATCTCAGCAATTATTACATAATACCAACCCCTGCTTCAATGTTAACGGCAAGTTTGACTAACATTCAAAAGTAACGTTGCTTTAGTTTATGCTCTTTAATTAGAAATTTAGGGTAGCTGAAATAATAATTGCTATTATAATCAAAATCCAGTAAGTAATTTGGCTCGTCCCGAGTAATAGTCACCTCTACCTTTTTTGTCTGGAGTGTCTATAGATGTTCTAATTCATAATTTTTACGTTTGCCATTGCCCAATTAGCCGTTACACCAGCCAAATGGACACGGTTTGGCTTATTGTATGCGCATGTTTCACATGCTTAAGTTTATTTAGGCCGATTTTTGCGACCACTGGCTAACAAACACTGATTTTCGTTCGCTTCGCTCACTCAATCAGCGAATCCCCCTTCACTTGGCCCTCCCGAGGTTAACGTTAATCATTCAATTCAATCACGAACATATACTACAAACTCACGGAATGGTAAATGTTCATACAGTTCTAATATTCTGGTAGCAGACAAAGATTACCAAAATTAATCAACTCACCAGCTATTTAAAATTACTCGTCACTTACACTAGACTGCATGAACAGTAAGTATACATAAAATAAAATGTCCGCATTACGTTATTGAGGACACTTTTTCTCCATAAAGAATACGTTCTAACCTGTTCTGATGATATGCATTTTGTTTCCTAATATTCTTTCCACAAAATTGTCCCTTTTATCGTCATGGAGCAGATAATTCACTTTGAATTCGTGTACCGTAAAAAAAATGACCAACCCTTTTCAATAAAAGATAAAGATATTCTATCTCTTAGTGAACCACCTATTTGCAAAAAAACAGTGCATTCTGACAATATAACTACTTAAACGATAAGCGTGTAACACTTACGCATGTTATAATCTACTGTTGAATGACAATACAAACAATGGTTACAACAATAATTTTGCACTTCGAGCCACTTCAGGGCCACGTGCTTGTAGCTGCAACCCCCATTTTAGAAAAAGGCACTTCCCCATATGACGCTTTACCTGTCTGCCTAAATTTAAATCTGGCAAGTTTCCCTAATGAGCTGTAGAGGTGTCTTTATACCCTATGAGAATTAACATGGGAGCCTCGTGATTAGCTAGTTACTAGTTACTCTCAACGTTATGGAGGACACTTTTTCTCCCTGAAGGACACGTTCCCACATTTTCGTGTTGGCGTTTTCTTTGTTACTGGACCCAAGACACCTGATTCAAACGATTTGCAAAGTTTTCTACCTCATGGGGAATTTACACCAGTATGCTGAAATCTTCAGTTAAAAGACACAGTCTGCTAGTGAAGGTCGCCTTTTTTTCATCAACAATCATTTTTTAACAATCGGATGTCTACAATCGGATGATCTACTATTACTTGGCGGTGACACACTAGCGTGTGTTTAAATCATGTAGAACATATTCATAATATCAAAATATGCTTGCGTCGTAATAAAGCATTATTATTATTATCATTAATTATTGGAAATTTAACCGTGATTTTTTTTTGTGAACTTTTTAACCTACTCCCCCAAAAGCCAATTTTTTTTATAAATACGATATCTTAAAAAGAGAACTAATGAAATGGATTATTCACAACGATTCTCCTTATTGTATGACTTGTAATTTGAATACCGTATTTTCGTACATTGTTTATTAGGTAGTTATGTATTAGATACATAATTTACTCTTTTTTTTTACAATTGTTGCGTCAACTGACCTAATTGTACCACGTGTAGAAGCACATTTATTGTGCTGCTGGAAGTACTTTTGTAATACAATAAGCAAAACAAAAATCTTTATTATTATTGTTGTTGTTATTCACATTTTTATGTTTTTATCGTTTATCTTTTTTAAGTTTTAAGAGGTTTTTACTTAAAGTGTAATACATTTTTGAGTGTCTAGTACAGTCTTTTAATAGTTCAAATGACATTGTTTGCTATGACTGTTTAGTTTTGCACATGTAGTATAATGTAATTTGTGCACGTACAAACCTCCAAACAATGGTAAAGACTTTTTTTGTGATAATAGTGATAACATTAGTAAATTACGTTTAAAAAATTTTAATTGGGAATAGAAATTAAGGTGATTATTTAGGGGCGTGACCATATTGTTAAGACAGATTGTGATTTATGTTTTGTATTATGTTCATTTGTTTTTATCGGCTATAGTATTGAATTTTTAATTCATTGTCTTTCTTTCCTTCTTTTTTAACATATAGAATATGCCCGTGTTCTATCCGTGGCCCGTGCCGCCGATGGCCTATTCATTTTCCTAGCAGCATATCTCATGTGTCGTCACATGATGTACTTTGCTCCAGAAACACCGAGTGAAATCAATGCAACAAGAGCTGTCGGCCTAGCCATTGTGTCATTTCAGTTATCATTCATCATTGCCTTGGCTAAAGCTTCGAGATATGCAGTGACAGGAAAGCTTTTATCCTCTTTTTCCACAGTCGCAAGCACATCTGCCTTAACTGCTGCTGGAGTTCTGACAGCTGTATTTACTCCGAGCCTAATAGCAGCCTGGTGTGCCATGGTGTTCGTCACTGCTATCTCCACGAGCAAATTCCTGCGATTTGATATCGGAATTGGATTAGTGAGTGCGGTGGTGAGTTGTGTCATGACGAGCCTATTGACTAACCAAATTGTGTTTCCGGAAGGGATTATAGTGGGAGCAAGTGCTAGCCACATTGTAGCACATCGTATTGTCGAATATTTAGGAGGCCATTTAGCTGTAGACTTGTCTTATAAATCCCACAGAAACATCAACTTCCAGGAACGTCGAATTTTGGTTTTCCCACGTGGCAGAGGTGCGCTTATTGATGTTGTGACGGGTCTTGCTTGTGGTCTAGCATCAGGTCCACTCTTCTGGTTCTTTCACGGCCTTTTCAATGCAGCCTTGCTTCTTATTCCTAGGCCCTATCCATCTGCTGTCTTGTATTTGATGGCTGGATTTTCGGGATGCTTGTGTTGCGGCATCATGACGTTTTTGTCGGCGGATGCGGAGAGTGGAGATGAAGATGTGAATTATGATACTGGGATGCGTGTTGATGGCAGTAGTGGTCGCCGCATTATCATGTAGAGGCAAAATCTGCTCAGACTAGCTTGACAATTTTGCCTTTATTGTTAGTTGTGTAACACTGTATAGCTGTCCTGAAAAGAAGTTCTTGTTTCTTTCTCCAGTCTAAGTGTGTTGTGTAACATTGACTGAAGTAATCGAACATGGTGAATTTTACATACTACTTGGTAACAGAAATATTCAAAATTTAGTTATTTTGTACATGGTGGCCTATCAAACAAAACAAGTTGAATACATTCCGTTCTTGCGAATTTTTGTGTTTTTTTTTGTATTTAAGTACTACAAGGTTAGTTAGGCTGACTCACACAAAACACAAATTTGACATCGTTTTATCATATGACGATAAAGAAAAGTAAATTGAAGCACTCCACCAAACCCACCATTTCAGTCCTAAATTTGGCCACTCTTCCAATTGCAAACCTATCACTTTTCATTTAAAAATTAAGAGACTTATGCTTTTTCATTAAATACACTAGAAAAAACAACCGCATAGCTCCAAGTATTAAATAAACACAAATCGCTGTAAATTATATAAAGGAAAGATGAAAACAAGCCAAACAACGAAAATCATACACTAGAAATAACTTAGTATAGTGAGCAACCGCCGAAACGTGAGAGCATAATGGTGACTTACTGTACTACTTATTCTAGTGTATCATTTTTGCCGTTTGCTTGTTTTTCTCTTTCCTTTATAGCTCTAAGGAGCAAGCAGGGCACCAATCCCTCTTTAATATCGTTGTCATTTTTTAAACTTCTTTTAACACTGCCTGATGTAGGCCATCAAAGATAAATTTCCTTATAATTTTTCGTGGTCCCATCATTCGACTTCTGTGTTCCAGCTTAACACATTACCACAAAACAATTCAGCCTAAAATTCAATTCTGCACGCAAAAATCAGCATTTTATTGGAATTGTACAACAGTAGTCCACAAAAAAAGTTAACCATATTCTCATCAGTTGGAAGTCAACACATCTCCGATTCTGACGGTAACATCAGGCTGTCAGGAAAAATGCCTTGTATGAACCAATCAATCCCAAACCATCCTATGTGACAATGGATGGACAATAATATGCCAGATGTGGAGCATCGAGCCGATGTCCAGCTTACCTCATACGTAGTAGTGGTGAACGCATTTGTTCTGTTGTGTAGCATTTCTGACATTATTATCCGGAACCTGGTATGTTTGAAATGCTCTTTTGCATGACCAGATGGGTTGTATACTTTATTCCACAATATGTTTGCAGGAAACTGACTGTATGACGCCACGTTTCTTTCCACTACGAGTGAAAAGAGACGTAAATATCCCACTCGTGGGCTCTAACAGTATACTAGTAACAGTAGAGTAATAGTGGAGTCTGCAAGTGTAATAGCCACATGTTTTGGCACTCGTAGTGGAAAGAAACGTGGCATCATACAGTCAGTTTCTTGCAAACATAATGGGGAACAAACTATAGTTGAGGTGGAAGACTCGTTATTTCAGGAGTAGAAACCAATCACCAGTTGCAATAATGCTTAGAACGATCTATTTTTTTTTTTAACCAAGATGAAAAATAAATAGCGTCATATTCCATTAGGAATTGATCGATACCAATTTCGGCCAAAGAACTGATGCGATATATAACATCAAACCTTTTATTTAATACCCCTTTGATGCCGTTATTTAAAAGAAACACTTCTTTATAATATTATAGAATTTTAGAAATAGTTTGGCGAGTAGAACGAGGAACTTTAGAACGTTTACTAATGCCTGATATGTACTGACCAACTTGAATCAAATTAGTAACTTGACCTTCGACACGAATTTTGCGTGTGCCCTTTCATGTTGCTATTTTTTTTAATTGCTTACATCATTATAGTGTTTTAAGAACAGTTTGGCCAGTGAAACGAGGCAATTTAGTTCATTTTTAAATTGGTGGGTGTCACATTATTTTGGGACCTTGAGTGGAGGCGGGTCAAATTTTTTTCAGGGCTCGAAGGGGAAGTCATGGAAAATTTAGTGGTCACATTTTCATTTTCCCCGCCTAACTGGAAAATGACGGGGTATGAGGGGGGGGGGGGGGGGAGACACAAAAATAGGTATCGTATGAGGAGAACCGCGCCACCTGCGAAAAGGGACGTTGATTGTAGTTCATGACACGTAGTTCATGACAAACCAAACGGCTAAACTGAAGAATTTTTACGAGTCTTAGTACACAACCTTGTATGTTAGGCTGGTTTTTAGGTTTTTTTTTTAAGTTATCAAGGATTTCAGTGTTTAAGATTTAAGATGAATTAAATTTACAATTTTCGTAATTTTGTTTCAGGTGTAAAACGATTTTTTTTTTAACCTTTAGTACCTGTCGGCCTTTAGAGATGTTCATAATCTATATACATCTTTCCACTGTGCCGAACCGTAGGCGAGGGTCGACAACCAAGTAAAAAATAAGCAAATTAATACGATAAGGAAAGAATGTTCATTCTTTGATCGGTTGCAATGAAAAAGGGCAGGTGGATGACATTGTGAAGGGTAATGTCGACACGTACTGTTGACGAAAACTCAGGCCAATCAAACTCTCGACCCCAACGGAAACAAACGCAAATGCTACAAAAACGGGTCAGTGCAGCAATTTGACTTCCACTAGCGGGACACGGTATAGTTTTTATTCAATACACGAACAGCTATTAAAAAAATATTTTATGCTAGTTTAATAGAACATTTAATAAACCCATTTCATAAAACTTCCAGGCGAAGTGATAAGGTATTAGAATCTACACCTTTTGTACCTGCAGATTTTTTGGAATGTCGGCATTTTGGGGTTGTCCTTTTAACTGGGACCCGATAAGTTCACACGAAAGGTGTAGATGTCTTTTTTTAATAAGGCTATTAAAAGGTTTTACTATTATGGACCGAGCTACAACTCTTTTTTTTTTTAAGTACAAGGATTTTTAAATAGTTTTAAATGCTATTTTCACAAGCCTTGTTCCAAAAATACACTTCCCCTTCAAATGAGACTGTAAATTACATTTCTGTAAATTACAAATGGCTCAGTAACACTTCATAAGTTAAGTCATTAAAAATATAAAAAACACTAGAATTGCCAGCCCAGCTACGCTGGCTGTTTCATTAAAAAAAAACTATGATTTTGAGTCCCGAGCACACGTGTGGTGTTTCATGCCCCTTTTGCAACATGGGGATGGTTTGCTGTCTCGTGTGTTTGTGTCGTAGGCGTGTTTCCCGTCTGTGTATCTACATATATAATACGGAGCAGGCGACCAAGTCACGCCCTTCCGTCGTACAATCAAGCACCCAACCCTGGAGTGCCATCTGTTGACGGGATTCACCTTCAAATTCGGGTTGGGGCACTTTTCCAACGTCTTCGAACAGATGGCGCCACTTACCAAACCTCCCATGTAGGACTACAAGTTCGGGTTATAACAATTTTTTCGAAGAGATGGCGCCACTTACCAGACCTGCCGCATCGTTTTTGGGTTGTTTTTTTTTGGTATTGTTGTGGTACCAAAGCGGCCAACAAAATTTTAGTCGCGTGGACTATGCCATTGTCGGTGTTTGAGCTTAAAAAAAACCGTGTCTACTATACCAAACGACTGGTTCCTAATTTCGAGGCCCCCAATGCAACCTTTCTGGAA
>JAHWFP010210984.1:6765-20836 GCA_023313725.1 Lithobius niger | reverse complement strand
CACGTCTTTGTAAGTACAGTCGTAAATTAATGAATCCTGGAATCTATAGTTACGTATCCTAAGCTGATATACATTTTTTAGTTACTTTTCCTACTCCTTACCACAATTTGTTTTATAACTGGCCGTTTTTTTTAAATCAACAAATCCGACTGTAACGTAATGTAAGGTGTTTTAAAAAAAAAATACTTTTATTACTTTTTACTATGAAGATGGTATCGCCCATCGTAATATAGGTACCGAAATATTAGTTCTTATTGTTGCCGCTTGTGCTACTGGCTCAGTTTTCACATTTTACTTTCTTTAACTCACTACCTGGGATTTTGGGCGGTAGAAAGAAAAAATGTACCACCGTACGCAGTGTGATATTTGGTGGTGCAGCCACCAACAGGTACAGGTGTTCTACACTGCTGTACTGCAGATTCACATGTCCCAGATGTTATGTGGCCTCGTGCCGTTGTGCACATTTCCGTGTTCAATGTTAAGTGACATGGTTATGTCAAAGAAAGTCATACATTTAAGACTCCAGCAAATTGGTTCAACTTTGTCACAGTCACCTATGACCACAGAACCAATGGGTTATGGCTCTAGATCCCATTTTGCAGGGATCTCTTTTAAACCTAAATCAGCGTTTTTCAGTACGGTTTAGCTTGTCTGCCGGAAGTCCTCGCCAATAATATTGACCTTCTCTCGAGATAACCGATATCGCATACTACACTCTTATAATTTACTTGATCGTTTTTTATGTGGAAGGTCTGTCCGTATCATAAGTGTTCCACAAGAAATCCCCTCTAGCACAGCGAGACGCCGCGGAATAAGCGTGCGAAGCGAGCGACTCCGCTAGTCTACATCATTAAGGACGTATTATGTGCGTTTGTGTGTTTGTACCTCTACTCCTCCGTAACTAAAGCACCTACAAAGATGGGAATAGGACCAGACGCAAGATAATTAAATTGCGCTTAGTATAGGCCTGTTTTCATCGCTGTAACTTGATATTATCACCGTCAAATACGCGAAAACCCTGAAAAAATGACGTTAAAGTTTTTTAAAAGCCTCATGATGTTTGTTCATGACGTCATAGTTTTTTCATGAAAACCTCCACGAAAAGAGATGATCTGGTAAAGAATGCACGTAAAAATAACCTAAAAGGACGACGTATTTTCTATTAACTGACTTGATGCATGGACAAATTAAAACAATAGATTTGGTTTTAAAACGGTGTCAAACATTCGGAGGTGCGTGGATTGAACGAGCAAAGCGAGCAATTTCCACGTAAACTAAACCTTTTCAATGTGTATTTCGCTTTGCTCTATCAATCTTTCATCTCTCACCTTCGTAGGGGATTACTTCTGGAGGAAAAGACGCACAAACGTGCAAACAAACAAATATAGGTGAAATTTAGATATGCTGAGTAATGTGACGAACGAACTGTGAGCAACATTTGCAATTAGTTTGCGTCGAACTAATCAGTACAACGAAATAATCAGTACAATAATCAGTATGTAGAAATTACATGAATCACGGATCGTATTGAAGCTATTAGTTACGCACTGAGGTGATCTGGAGAAGGACGCATGCAAAAAATAACCCAAAATGATGACGTATTTTGCAACGTAACACATATAGATATTCAAATTGGTTTTGTATCAACTGACTTGATGCATGGAAACCTGGTTTTAAAAGGGTGCCAAACTTTCGTGTTTCTGAAGCACGGTGGTACGTGGATTGAGCGAGGAGAGCGAGCAATTTCCACGTAAAGTAAACTTTTTCAATGTGTGTCTCTGTCCCAATCTTTCATCTCTCACCTTCATAGGGATTACTTCTGGAGGAGAAGACGTACAAATGTGCAAACAAACAAATCGTATGTTTTGAGTGATATAGATGAAATGCTGGCACGATTAGGAATGTGATGGACGAACTGTGAGCAATAATTACAATTAGTTCGTGTCGAAAAAATCAGCACATGATTTTGTGATGCTTTTGGAATCAAAGAAATTATTGGAAGCATGGATCGACGCGCACGTAGCTCTTGGATGGCCAGACTGTTGGAATGGTTTATGGTTATCATTTGTTTATGCAGTGAAGCGTTACGAAAAACGCGTACTGCCATCTGACTATTTGCTTGATCGTTTTAGACGTGAAATGTCTGTCAGCAACACAAGAGCTGCAGCATGAAAGCTCCTCGGGCGTAGCGAAGCTAGCGAAGCGAGCGACTCCGCTAGTAATAATAATATTAAAGTATGTTGCAAATTTGCGACAGGCCTGGAATAGCCCATAAAAGCCACAGACATGCAGCCTAAGTCAAAAATAAGAGCATTAAAATAACAGTTAAAAGCTTCTGTGTGCACCACATGTCAAATGAGGGGAAGGGGGAAGGGGAAAAGCCAATGGAGGAAGGATGGGTACGACTGCCTTGCCACCAAGGTTAGACCAGCCAGGGATGATTAAGTCCCCTATGGTATCACCAGTCGCTTAGGAAGTATGGAGGGGAAAATGAAGATGTATACAATACATGCAATAAAATAAAAATGTAAACATGAATAAAAATTGTGCTTATGTTAGGCCTAGTGACTCACGGGTCTGTACATCCAGGCTCCTATCAATTGTTTCTGCGGGTTTGAGCAGAACTACATGCAATCGGTTGCGTCTTTAGCTTTGGTACTAGAGCAGGAGCATATTGATGAGATATAATCCGCAGAGATTCCAAGCACGTGACGCACATTATTCTTTGATTCACGCAATTTCATGGTACAGTGTCCAGGAGCGTATTTTAATGCTATTGTTGGAAAGAGGCAAAAAGATAACACTATGTTGGGTCCCAGGCCATATTGGGAACCCAGGATATGACCGTGCTTAACTCAGCTGCCCAGGCTGTCCTAGAGTAGTCAGAATAAAAAAATCCGCCAGTTTTAGCATCTGTGTCTTGCTCCGTTCTTCAAGCTACAGGCTTATGGCAGGAGAGGGATGGAATCGGGCTACTGATAAAAGTCTGCGTGCAGTAAAGCCTGATTTTGTGGTGTGGGGTTTCGTCATCAATTTTGCTGGAGAATTTGGTCGAAGATCGTCTCCGGGCAGGCCACACCTCCTTGACGCACACCAACTTATTCGTTGTTGGGAATACGCCGGCGTGAATATCTTGCTCTGTTCATATTCCAATTGCGCCTGTCTTGGTGGAGTGTCAGGCATTACGGGTATCCTGTGTTTGTTGTGGGATACGTGGAATGCTACTGGTAATCCTGGATGATGATATCCCAGGAATTCGTGAGAAGTAAAATTCTGTAAGGAGATAACGCTCTATAGCCTACTTAAGCTTGATGTTTATTTTTATTTTATGATAGTTTAAAAAAAACTATCACAAAAAAAAAACGTCAGCCAAAACCTAATTCTCTCTGTGGTTCTATAGCTACATCTTCTGTCTTTCGTGTTAATTAAATAAGCGTCATTCAAAACCTCATTTTGCCAGACGATTATTCTATTTAACTTATTTGTTGTTGGGAATTCGCCCGTGTGCGTGTCTTGCTCTGTTCATATTCCAATTGCGCCTGTCTTGGTGGAGTGTCAGGCATTACGGGTATCCTGTGTTTGTTGTGGGATACGTGGAATGCTACTGGTAATCCTGGATTCGTCAGAAGTTCATAAAATTCTTTAAGGTGATAACGCTCTATAGCCTACTGAAGCTTGATGTTTTTTTTTATTTTATGAGTTAAAAAAAATGTTTCACAAAAAGAAACGTCAGCCAAAACCTAATTCTCTCTGTGATTCTGGAGCTACATCTCCTGTCTTTCGTGTTAATTAAATAAGCGTCATTCAAAACCTCATTTTGCCAGACGTTTATTCTATTTAATTCTTTAGCCGCATTGTCTGTCTTTTGTGTCAATTAAATGAACGTCAGCTATAACCTCATTTTGCCTGCCGTTTATTTTCTGTGACTCTTTAGCCATATCTGAATCCGTTTCCTCTGTGCCGTTATCCCTTTTGCTCCCGTCTCCATTCATTTGTTTGTAACTTTTTGTTGTTTGCTGCTTACTATGTTCAGTATTGTGAGTTAACTTTTTCGAAATTTAAGATTACTGTCATGTTTAAAAATAAATTGCTTTCCCCATTTCTTTAGGGAAAGTACGATTGGGCTATTCTTGTTTTCTTAGGATTATTCGTGATTTTATTCCCTCTTATCATTGTAATTTTTCACAATGTTTTTTTTTATAGTTATGCACATTTTTAAAATGATTTTAAAGTAATCCTCTTTTTTGAATGTTGGAATTTTTTTCTCAGTGTATTTTCTGTATTTTGTTTTGCATTGAAGTGTGCTTCAGACCCACACGCCAGCATCCGCTCCTGTGGTGTCTGAGTATGTCACCTCCATGACTGACTTTGTATATTACATTTAAATAACCTCAACTCAAAGACTCTCTCAACTCTACTGTTTGCCTAAATTAGGCTATACTTATCAGATTTTTCAAAGCATGGGCGCAAATAACCAATGTGCTGCAGTGACCTACCGTTCATAGCCTTCTTTCCGTCTTCCTTCTTTCTTTAGAATCCTTCATGTTAAGGGTTTACTAGCGGAGTCGCTCGCTTCGCTCGCTCATTCCGCGTCGTCTCGCTGCGCTCGAGGAGATTTTTTACTGCAACACTTATGACAGAGACCTTCCACATAAAAAACGCTCGAGCAAATTATAAGAGTGTAGTATGAGATATCGGTTATCTCGAGAGAAGGTCAGTATTATTTTTTTACGTCCAAGTAGTCGAGCAAAAAGTTAAGATCAAGGAATTTATCAGAAAAGCACTGTTTCTGATGACAAACGCTGATTTTCGTTCGCTTCGCTCACTCAATCAGCGCAAACACCGTTTTAAAACCAAATCTATTGTTTTGCTTTTTCCCTGCATCAAGTCAATTAATACAAAACCAATTTTAAGATGTATATGTGGTTTGTTGCGAAATACGTTGTCCGTGCATTCTTTTCCAGATCATCTCTCTTCGCTCGAGGAGGTTTTCATGAACAAACTATGACGTCATGAACAATCATAAAGAGGGTTTAAAAAAACTTTGACGTTAGTTTTTCAGGGTTTTTCGCATATTTGAGGATGATAATATCAAGTTATAGCAATGAAAATAGGCCTATTAAAAGCGAAATTTAATTATCTTACGTTTGGTCCTACTCCCATCGTTGTAGGTGCTTTGGTTCCGGAGGAGTAGAGGTACAAACACGCACGCACGCACGCACATCATACGTCCTTAATTATGTAGATTGAGTAAACAACAGAAGCATAAAAGAATACATAATTTCTTCGCTGTTTAAAAAGGTGAGGGTATGATTATTACCCCCTGTTTATTCTATATTTTCTTGATTCAGTGATATCATTTTCTACCACGTTCACTCTTGGTGTATTTCAATCTTTAGTCGTGAGTGGTATTTCGTGTTTTCTAGCGATGCTCTACATCAGTTGAAAGTTGATATGTCTGCCCATCATGTGTTCACCCAGTACATAGGCGGCGCTGCGATCGAGAGAGGCACTGTCATCGACAATCAGTGGCAATCAGTGAGGATGCACCGATTGCCGCTCTCCTGCTCCCTATCTCCTCTCCTCTCAGGCACTCAATCTAAGAAAGGATGTGCCTGAAGCGAAATGAGGAACTAGGACTGCCAAGGACGTCGTGACAGTACCACTAATCTGTTTCATGCACTTAACGCAAGAGCTGGCTGGCCGAGTAATCGATTTGTGCTGATTACAAGTTGTGCTCGGAATGCACTAGATGGTTCCAATAACCAGAAAATTGGATATGGCTTCTACAGAAAATTTCTTTGTTAAAACGAAGTTTGAGCCGCACGAATTTAGTATTTTGAGAAATTGATGCAAGGTTTCAGATGCGATAAATATTAATGGGCACAGCCAGACGATTTACACCTTGCAAATTAAATAAAAGGCTTTTAACTTTTTTAAATAACAAGAAAAAAAACCTGTGAATTTTTCAGTATTAATAACGAATGCGAAAATTCCATTTTTGTCTCCATGTCTGGCGAAATGATTTTTGCCTGTCGACTAGTTTTTTCAACGCTCGACTGTCGTACGAACCAGAGGACACAGCATGAAATTGACGGAACCACGAATCCGCACCATCGTTGGACAGTCTTGTTTCACTGTGAGATCCATTAATTATTGGAACCCTCTCCCAGAAAGTGTTGTGACAGCACCTTCAACCAGCAGTTGGAAAAGACAATATGATCTGACTCAGTGTTAAAGTGTTTTTGTTCCATGTTTTGTTGTGAACCGGTTACATAAGCTTGCTTTCTTCCGGTATTAATTTAATTTAATTTAATTTAATTTAATTTAATTTAATTTAATTTAATTTAATTTAATTTAATTTAAATTCTTTGTTCCCGTTCTTCCCCCTAGACGCCATTACCACGTAACTGTCTGAAATTAAGTTAATTTGTATGCGCATGTGATTTAAAAAAAATCTACCTTTGTTTGTCGCAATAGCACAATGAAAGTGTTTTGTGATAAAAATGTCCATTCTGTAAGGATATAGTCTCCATTAGCATTAATGCCTCATATCGATCAATATTGGATGTAACTTGTATCCGGCTCCTTATGGTACCCAATTTGGCCTTGCCATCTGGATTTCTCCCTTAACCTGCTGCCATCAGGAGACATCATCTCATGCAGAACAACCTATCGATTTGTCTCAAAAGGTTTCAAAAGGGTTTAACGAGAGTTAACCACTCCTGGTCATCTGCCCGAAGCCCTTAGGCCCTATGTATCATGACCTGCATAAACAATGTAACTTTGTAAATCTCCAACATCGCCTTGCGAACTTATTGTTCGCTCGATTGTAGGCCAAATGTTATTATTTATTTGACTCTCATTCCAACTCCTGCTACAGCAAATATAAGTTCAATATTATTTGGCTTATCAACTAGAAATTTGTCGTCTCTTCTTCTGCCAATATCCACGTATTAGTAACATCATGTCCCAAACTATTGCCTATGAATTCATAGTCATTTCATAATGCTATTTAGGCAGGGATTTACAATGGCAGGCGAACCTTAACTTTACCTATCAGTGAACACAGAACAAATTAAGATCTTGAACCAAATATCTTTCTTTATTTCTGCAATCACCAATCCACTATCAATAGACGCCATCACATTCGCTATAAAGTCCCAGAAACCTTCAGAATTGAAGATAAACCAGTAATGTTTTACTTGAACTAGCAAAAGGAGAAACAATACATTACATTTCACAAATAACAAACATTAAATATTGTATACAAATCTGAATGGTTGCTGCATAGCAACACTTTAGAGGTGCTAAGCTTTTGCAGTCTGTTAAATAACCAAGTAGTTATACGGTTAACTGTATTGAATTACACTGCGTCTATAGAGTAGGCGTTGCAAACACTTGGGATATTATTGCCAGCAACTCATGAAATGCTTCGAAAAAGTAATAACCAGCTGGAACAGTCATGACGGCTGCCGCATATCACCTCTATATATACAGTTCTTGAAATATCAAAAGGAATATTTCTTTCCCCAAACGATTGGCTTTCCTCGCAGATTTTATGCGTCGGTTCAGTTTAGTGGCCTGGTGCACGAAGGAAAGAACCAGCTTCGGTCGAGACTCGGGTTGCCTTATTCTACCCTGGCAGCCTCGTGCACTGACAAATGATTCTGGTCACCATTTTTTACAGTCACGCGGCAGCTGGGGCCGTGCGGGGCCGTTCTCCGGTCGTCGTGTCCCGCTGTCATCCGTCAGGCTGAGGGAGACGGATCAGTCCATCCCGCGAACTTTGACCGCTTGGGTGGCGCTGCTGCCTGGCAATTCCCGTTTACATGCATCCCGCGCAATCAACTTCGATTACCCGTGCCTCGCTTCCACCGACCATTGCCAGTTTCCTTCGAGAAGCCACACTGCTCTTCCTTTCTTTCTTTCCTTCTTTCTTTCTTTCATTCGTTCTTCTCTCTTCCGTTCTTCGAAGTAAAGGAAAAGGGGGATAACCTACTGGCTTGGATGCGGCTATACATTATTGGTCTTGGCGGTTATTCATCATCCTGGCCATCGTAGGGCCTCTATTCTGTGCCAGACTTTCCATTCCTATATCCTCTTTACCTCTACCCACAAACCCTATTTCTCCCCACTTACTCCCCCCCCGCCACATCTTCCACATCAGCGTAGCTCACTCACCAAAGGCAGATCAATCTGCGCTGTGGGGTTGCAGCTGCAGCACACGCGCATTTGACGGTCTGCTCCGCAGTTGGGCTCCGGGCTCGGGCACCACAGCCATGGTAGGGTGTTTTTCACTTTTGCAGAGTCCAACCATCCAATCACTCCTCCCTACTACGACTACCCGGTATTACCCACGCAGCATAAATCTTGAGCAAATCGAACTTTCATGCCCGAACAGTGCCAAACTCTTTTGCCAGTCGGGTGGGTTGTATTGGCTGTGGTGGGGTATGTCATACCCAAGGTGACTGACTTGTATGCATGGCCATCGCCTGTTCTGGCGCTAGTGGCGTTCAGGACGGGCAGGCAGGAGTCAGTGCTTGGTGGTGGTCTGTGTGTCGGGATGAGCGTGCGTGAGGGGCCATGTTTTCGATTTGGCCAGTGTAGCTCAATGGTGCTTGAGCAAATTTCCCTCCCCCCACCCAGTATTGGGATTCGCAGCGCACACAGGCAGTTAAGTTTCCGTACGACGTAAAGGCATTATATGTAAAAGAGAGACACCGAAAAGCTGAAATAGAGGTGACGATCACCAACATCTGAGTCTCATTTCATCTCAGTTAAGGTAAAGTCGGTTAGAAAGGAGGCATAGACGGCAGAGTTATTTTAGGGTCATGTGGATGACCTAGTTTTCAAAATCGTATTTTATATTATGAATATTAAACATGCCCGAATCATTATTTTCATGATTTTTTTAGTACTGTCTTTTTTTTTTCATTTACCCTGGTTTTGCATTTGTTTCTATAAAGGTTTTTTTTCTGTACAAGATCTGGAACCGAGATGTACACGATCTGGAAATCTAGTGCTAATAAAATTAATTACTAACAAAATGTACTAACAACATAAATGCATGGATCTGTTTGTCACCAACGATCGTATTTAGAGTTAGTTGACGCCCATGAAGCTTACTACTCTTCGAGAAGCTCACTACACTTAATATTTTCAGCAGGGGATGGAACCATAAGTTTTTTCATACCCTCACGTCTAGAATGGAGGGTTTCTGTTTTTCCTGGGTCTACTTTAACTGACCCGTAAACAGCAATATCGTAGTAAATGATTGACTAAAGCAATTTTAATTTTTTACGGATTTCTTTTCTTTAAATTAATTATTGCAAAAATATTCGTCCTTTGCATTTTATTAGCGCTTCTCACGGAAAGACAGTTAGTGGCATTTACGCAGGCTAAATGTTACAAAAATATCAGACAGGAAAAGCTAGCGATCCAAATAAAAGGTAGAAGAAATAAATAAATCTATCTATAAATAAATAAATGAATAAATGAATAAATAAATAAATAAATCTATATTGCTCTGAGTGTGGCGTGTAATTTTATTTTAAATGGTTTGTTACTGGTGCAAGGAACTGCTCTAAGAATAAGGGCGCGTTTACGCACCGACTCGCCTTTGCATTCTCGCAGCTAGAACTCAATCGCGATGGCAAAGGTGACATTGCCATGGTAACAACGCTAAATGGATTAGTTAAATCCGATTTCGTTTGAGTAAATCCTTGCAGTCTTATAATCCGTGCCAATAATATAAAGAATTCCTCATGACGAAACAATTTTCCCAAAACGCTTCTGAACTCACGTTATTTGCTGTCTTCGTTGGGAGGCGGCAGACATAACACCGCTGCCATGTTGGAATTTGAGGTGATTTCTAGCTTCTAGCTGCGAGAATGCAAAAGCGAGTGGTTGTGTCAACGCGCCCTAATCCGACTGGTCATATCGGTCGCGTTGCTTGCTCTATTGGCGTCGATCCATACTTCATGCCATTTCTTTGATCCCCGGATCATCACAAAATCGATGTACCGATTATTTCGACGGAAGCTTATTGCATTTTTTGCTCAGAGTTCGTTCATTACATTCCTTAGCATGCATGCATTTCATCTACGTCATTCAAAACATACGATTGGTTTGTTTGTTTGTTTGTTTGAGAGCAATGTTAGATGAAAGAAGAGTAAGCAATGTGAGAAACGCATTGTAAAGGTTTAGCTTACGTGGAAATCACTCGCTTTGCTCGCTCAATCTGCGCACTTCCATGCTTCAGAAACACGAATGTTTAACAACCTTTTAAAACCTGTAGGTGTACTTTTGCGTTGCATCCAGCCAGTTGCAGCAAAACCAACTTTAAGATCACCACTGCATATAGTTTAGTCGATTTTCAGACTATCTCAGTACATCTTCTTACATTATAAACCAAAGTCTCATAGCAGAAATGAAGCAACCGCAACGACGACCCCCGGAAGGGGAACAATGAAAACGTGCGAGTGTGTCAATTCTTTGGCTTGAAGTTGAAACTGGGACGTTGTTGCCCTGAAAAGAAGTTGAAATTGGCACATTGTTGCCTCGACTAACAATTTGCTCTGCGCGGTCATCACAAAGCCATGTCGTAAATGACGTCATGTACGAAGGACAGTTACATTTCGCACGCTACTGGGAGTGGGGAGGGGCCTGAACGGAGAATACCCGTTGGTGGGGCAGTTCTTATGTTAGAGCCACTATTTGATTATGGCATTGCTTTGCGGAGGGAGACGATTGACGGAAAGGCAGCACCGAGCAAATACTGGGAAACAACCACGGGTCAAACAAATAATCGGGCGAAGCCGGGTACGATGCTAGTAACTAATAGATTCAAGACGGTTTGTTTGCTACGAATTTTTTTAACACGAATCAATTGACAATTCAATGTTCATAACACGTGTCAAGAATGGTTTACCTGAAAACAAAGTGAAAACAGCAATAGTGCTGTTAGTCATTAAATTATTTTGATTTACTGCTGCTTTTCAGTTGTATATGTCGTTGTTCTGTTACATGGTACTGATGCAAACATGTAGTTGGTAGGGATGGGTCGGTAACCGAAACCGAAACCAAACTTTCGATTCTTACTGAAAACCGAAACCGATTCGGATTTGTGTCGGTTTTTCGCACGGTGTTCGAAAAATCAAAAAATGATTTCTTGTTTTAAATTTTTTTTTTAAATATAATTATCATTTTCCACGTATAAATGACAGCAAAGCTCCTAGCCATTAAAACGAAAATAGTAGAGGAAAATGGTGCCACAGCTAGACCCATGGTCCATGACGCTGCTGAAAGTGAAAGCAGTAGTGAGTAGAAGCTAGTAATACTACTGTTACAAGAAAAACAACTAGAAATGTCTAGTTGGGGTGGATGGTGGCAAAAACCGATACCGAAACCGCGGTTTGTGGGCGTGAAAACCCAAACCGGAACCGAACACACACAAAAATGAAACCGACCCACCCTAGTAGTCGGTTTAAGGTTTTTTTTTCGTTTGTTTAATGTTTGGAATGAAGTTTATTTTGGAAAGTCAAAGTTTGTTCAGGCAAAATTTCTTTCACGAATAGTTTTTAGTACTTTTGACAACAGTTTTACGCGCATTTAAGGGTCATAAAATCCAGTTACAACGATGAAAATAGGCCTAACAGAAGCGCAATTTAATTATCTTTTATTTGGCACTACTCTCATATCTGTAGGTGTCTTAGTTCAAGAGGAGTATAGGTACACGTACACACACACGCGCGCGCAAGTCATACATAGATATTTATAGAAGCGGTACTTTTAGTTGAGTGTTGCATGCATAAGTTGGCTAAGATGTCTTTGTTGCTAACAGCTAGCCCTACATAAGGATTTATTGTGTGCGCGGCGTATCTTGAGTCCTGCAAGTATTTTATGAGCGGCTAAGTCTTCCTGGAGAAGGCGGCTTTATTCGACGCCGCCATTGTTTTTTTTAACCATCTTGGACAAGGCACTCTGCTACCAAAAACGTACAGTTGTTTATCTGTCTTCGTTCTGTGGCAAACTCAAGATAGGCCGCGGACACTATACGGAGTTTTAAATACTACTAACCTTTCACGACCTTCTCAAATGTTGGCACATTTCCTTGATTTTTCACGTAAGAACCGTAAGCGCTTTCTACGTGATGTCACAGTTTCTCAACAAGTGTTGTTATGACATAGAGGAGAGCAAAATTGATCTCAAGCAAGAAGTGTAAGCCCAACCCAAAAACAGCACATCCGGGTCTTTTTCATTGTAGCCTAAGCAGCTGCTAAGCCCACTGAGCTTTAGCCCTGACAAAGAACGGCACGCAAATCCTCAAGTTTGAAGCAGCGGTGGAGGTAGGTAAGGAAGGAACTTGGCTTGGGAGCGCAGCCATGTGCTCATCCGTGAAAAATTAATCACACGGATCAGAATAAATCTAATCTTTCATCTTCACTCTGTTTTTTTTTTTTTACTCGTTTTGATGCTTTGTGAGCGCGGGCCTGTCCATTGTGATTGATAAACTACTCACATTCCGTGCTGGAGTGCATGCTTTCTGCTTTAAAGGTGAAGCTTTATTGTCGTTGATTTAATAATACAGAGGCAAGTTGGACGGCAATATGCCGTGCCTGTCACGATTAAAGTCGTTTATTATGAAAATCTCAGGGCCATTTTTAAATTATACAAAAAATACTAATACATAAATAGAAGGATCTAAGGCTACATCTTTAATCCCCCGTCCTAAAAAAAAAAGAAGAGAAAAAAATCCTTAAAATGAGGAAAACAAGAAATATAGTACTGCTAACCCTACCACATGGGCATTGAGGCTTAACGTAAACCTCAGTCACAGTGCAGTGGTTCGGGTTGCCACCGTGCCACACATTACAGAGATGTTAAACAAACCCCAAATCCAGAGTTTATCATACATCTGTACCTCCTGCAAAAATTAAACGTATATTTCGGTACTAACAAACGGTATCGGGTAGCAGTACATTGCATCAGAGAATTAAAAACGCCTTACAGTACGGTAATCTTGGCTCCCCCATGGCGGTGTCATTATTCATGAGTGCAAGAGATCACGTGTGGAGCGGGAAGGAGGCATGTAAACTAGGAATCGTTTTTTTTTCCTCCACCGCCATGGTGGAGCCAAGAATACCGTACTGTAAGGCGCTTTTGTTGTTTTTAATTTTCTGATCAAGGAACTGCTACCGTGTAACATTTCCTGGTGCCGAAATATAAATTTTACGAAATTTTCGCCTGTACTTTTTATTGCTTACCCATATATGGAAGCAAATGTGGTGCTGCTATTGTTTTTGCTTGTGTAGCATTTTTAACTGTTTTGTCTACATAATATACATAAAGAGATCGTATAAATCAAGACTGCTATTTATAAGCACTACTTTTACGAGTTAAGTAAGAACCAACGGCACCGCGAGTCTGGTATGAGGGGAGAAGATTTTCAGGATAACATGCTTCTCTAAAAGAGGTAGCTTCAAGACTGCCTTTGAGCTTCATTTCTTTCTGCAAGCATGAACATGAACATGGAAGAAGATAATATCAGTGATCATCAAAAGGGGGAGGAGGGAAGTCTTAGCAGTGGGGTGGGTGATTTGAGTCACAGGATGCGCTGATTGAGTGAGCAAAGCGAATGAAAAATTTTTAATAAACTTACTACAGTCATACATGTACCTACACGTGGGCGACCATACTGTATATTCCCGTGTTGCAAACCGTGAATCCAGCTCCACACGTGCATATCACGGGCTTCAGCTAGTCTTTTATATGACGATGGGAGGGGGGGATACTTGGCCTTAACCCCCGAAATATAACAAGCCCATGAGTTTTGAGCTCGTTTGTGTGCAATAGTCCTGCATGTGTTAAACTACGATTTCACGCATTTATATCTCCAAGTTCGAGCATTGGTTTTTTTTGACAAACCTAAATTCATTTTAGTGCATTATTCCACTTAAAATAAAACGAATTGTATATACAGTATGAAATTCTACAAACATGTCTTTACAAACGTGTTATTTTGTGATTGTGTTTTCCTCAGACAGTAACAAAGGACGAGGGGGGGGGG
>JAHWFP010210977.1:0-29184 GCA_023313725.1 Lithobius niger | reverse complement strand
TAGGCGAACAGCAGGACATTACTGGCCAGCTAAGGCTGTCAGACGCTTGAGGCACTCATAGCCAACAGAGCTATCTCAGTGGGTTTCCGTCGCACTTCAGTCTCCACTTCCGAATCAAAACAGCGTAGCGCCATCTGTCGGCATTAAATTCGGTTGTTCCGCGCAATACAATGGCGGCTCCCACATACGTGTTTTGGTGATGCAATAAGGAATTTGTTGTATCGGACGTACGTTACGTATTCCTACCGCAATTCTTGTGTTTAGTTATTGTTTAAGTGATCCAAAAGTAAAACATGCATTCAAAATGGATGTAATTGCCCTTTAAATTATTGAGTAAAAAGTTTGTGTGTGTACGTGGACCAGAAAGCAAGTAGTAAAGTTAAGCCTAATGTAACAACGGACGCTTTTTTCCATATATATATCGACCGTTTTGAAACGCAGATTTTGAACCAATAGATGGGCGCCATCTAGTGACAGTGATATCATTAACGTTGACCGTTTACTCCATGGTGCACGTGGACGCACTAACCTTACATTAAATAGTTTTAAAGAGGCATGTGGCTTGTGTGTTGTGCAAAAAGAAATTTAATTGCGCATTCCTTTGCTTGTTGATTAATCAAGTGCTACATATAACTAAATAATGGTTGACAGCGCTAGATGCTACAGTCTGTCACTCGGTGAATAGGCACTTTAAGATAAGTTAGATTCGTTTCTTTGCCTTGGGTATAGAGCAGTGACACGACGTAGTATTATTGTATATAACTCTATCCTGGAGCCTTAATGGGTTAGCTGCAAGGGGCACTGCAGAGAGAAACAGAAGGGCGTCATACTGAAGCTGATGCTGTGAAGAGTGCTTTCTTAGACCTAAAACGCGCGATTTTTGTTGTTGGAGAAAACAACGTTATTTTAAGCGTAAGAAATCCGCTCTTCCGTTGTTTTTCCCTCCATTTTTATGTAGTGCACCTTGTAGTTATGCCCTCCAAAACCCATACTGGTGCCAATATGGCGGCAAATGTCACTGCTCTATAGGAAAGAGTTTCTTACAGGGAGCGAAATATGATTTTCTTTTAATTTGATCTGGGCTGTTATTGCTATGATTGGCACAAATTTATCCCAAACCCTTATAGACTGTTGTTGTTGGCTAGATTGATTTATGACTCCCGCTCGAAGTTCACCGGGAAAGGTATCAGTTTTATGCGGTGAAAAGGGCAATGACATGCATTTGATGGACATTTAAGCTAAAGCGGTTTTTCCTCGGGAAAGTGACTTGGGAGAAACAGGGTGGTGTTCAAAACTTCTTAATGAAATTCCCTGATTTTTTTTCCCCGGTTTTCCAGACCAACACTAACGGTGGAGAGATATGGTAAGGGGTAAATTAACCCCGGGAAAGGGAAACCCGCGGTGGTCGAACCCTGGGGGTTTTCAGGAAACCTCCCAGGGATTTTGAAAATTCAAAAGTGGTGAGATATGCTCTTGTGCGAGATGAGGGGAATGCGCCCCTGGGGTTTTGGTTAAAACACCCTGGGATGTCAATCAAACAAACCAATGATTTACCCAACAGTAAACTAAAGAAGAAGTTCGTGTGATCTTTTAAGGCAAAACAAGGCTGACCAAGCACTGCAAAAGCGCTGATTGCCGAAGCTTTCAAGCTAATTTTTGAGTGGCAAAGACAACAATAAAATGCTTGTTGTTGTCCTTCTTCTTAGCACATTTTTTCTGACAAGCCTCGCGTCCTTACTACTGAACAACGTTGGATCAGGTTGCTGCCGGGTCATTCAAGTCAGGTTTCGACTGGGTCAATCAGAAAACTGGTCTGAGCATTTCAATTTTGGGTCAGACCAGGAACCTCTTGACTCGGTTTGATTCCAGCGACCAAGTAACCGAAACTGAAGTCACAGAGTGAAATAAAAAGTATGGTTTTTTTTTCATATAAAAATAAGCAATACAAAATAAATTGTTTATATAGGAGAGTATTTTATTTTTTTCAGTAAATTCTTCAGCAACGTGAAAAACCCGTTTGCTTTGATGAACGTTATCTAAATTTAGTTGCTACTGTTAACATTGTGAATCTACATTTTGTGTCATAATTGTTGCTGTTGATTGAAGCATGACAGTAAAGCAATGGATTCACAACATAGAAACCAGTAATTACAGGTGTCAAAACAACTCGGCAGTGGGAGAGCCCAGCAACAAAAACTGGCGTCGTTTAGGCATAAAAAGGTCCAAAAAATTGCATCAACATTACGACTGATTCCCAAGTTGTTTAATCTATATTAAAAAACATTACAACAACCCACGCTCATGCGCCAACAAACACCTGCGCCCACCAACAAAACGTGGACGCGATAACAACAATGGACGGCATCGTCACTAACCGATGCCAACCAACAAGCTTAACTGCTACATACCCAGAAAGGTGAAACATCACCCCCCAAAAATGGTGGCTTCAATTTTCACTCAAGATTTGCAACAACAGGTTTAATTTTATATTTAGTAAAAAACCAGTGATATCAATTCAAAAAGTTGAAGCACAGACAGCAAAATGTGATGCACTGCCTCTAAACCCAGTAAAAATAAGGGGCTACAGCGACTATCTAGTCTCATTGGTCTTCTGTACAGGTCCTCCACTTCCAATGTTGAGGTGCACACCTCTATCATGCACTACAACAGCTATCTCTATTATATAATCTAAAAACAGTAACCATCAGAATTGCCTGTTACAAATGTGTTAGCTAATTTTACGTTTTAGGCATAATTGTCAGCGTTTAGGCCTAATTTACAACTTTAATTTCGTAAGTAGCAACTAACGGAGATTTGGATTGTATACAGTAAGCCTATTCATTTTTGCAACACGGTATGCCTCCACGCACCCAATTACAGTGTTACAACGTAATGCGCAACGTAGCCTAATATAGATCAGTGGTAGTAGGGAAGGGACAGGAGAAACGCTGCAGCAGCGACTCGTAGCAACTATTGACGTTACCATGGTAACGTGATTTTAGATCTAATTTTCATTTTTTAGGCCTAATTTTTTTAACGGCAGTTTTAGTTTCGTAAGTAGCAGATAGGCCTAATGGAGAATTTGGTTCGATCGTCAGCCTATTCATTCATGCAACAATGCGACAGGACTCTTTTAAACGAAGCTAAAATGTGTTTGTTTTTAGGGCTGCGTTAACACAAATCTTTAGGATTTCAATTCAACGATGAAATGTTATTATTTAATTTAGTTACGTCAAAGAAGTCTGTTAGCTATAAGGAGGCAACGATGTTTTAATTTGCCATATTATTTAACTAACTTGTGATACTGAATCGAACGTTGTAAACAGTGGTCGTCAATTTCTGGTTGAACGGACGGACGGACGGACGGACGGACAAAGTCTTTGCAATAGTCTCAGCCGGTACGGCTGTACAGAAGACTAAAAAACCTAAGGTAGCATATGCAAACGTAACTTTTAAGTAACACAAATTTTAAGAGACGCCTCTTCCTGAGGTTCGGCTCCAACGTTACTTTATAACTTACATCGTTTTTTGTCTTGTTTATTAATTTTAAACGTGTAAAGCTACGCTTACACTGAACATCAGAAACCAAGCTTCGCTTAAAACCAGTGTTGTACTGCAGCTTACCCAGTTTTTTCTTGTTTCACTGATTTTAGAGATTCTCTTTTCTATATGGAATTTTGGTTCCTGCTGTCTATGCGTTCACTCGTTTAAACTTTTTGTGTCTAAAGCTAACTGTTCGACGTAAAATGGAATATAATAGAAGGTAATAAATCATCTTTCCCTGTAGTCATGAAGCATTATAAGGTAATTATTCAGAACAAAAGGAGAAAGGAGAAAGGTAAATACATGGAACATTCAAGTTGAGGTGTGTTAGAACCACAACTTGTATTTCAACCCCTTCTTGTTCCTATATCTCCTTTAGCTAGGTGGACTTTCGAATTTCGCCGCATGCTCTTTTTAAACAATCACAGCAAAGCTGTCCATAGCGCGACGTCTACGGACATCTACGGACATCTACGGAAATCGGCGTTAGGTTGATACATGACGTTCAACTCAACGTCGATGAAGTGGTTTGAAATAAGGCGACTCGAAAGTGGTTTTAGATGGTTATATGGACTTTCTTAAAGTGCTGTGGGAGCTAAAGCGATGTAGGTTAAGGTCGACTTGAGATTAAACGATGTAACGCACGTCCATGTGCGCTCGGACAATGTCAAAAAAAATAAAATGGTCCAGAAAGACCTAACTATTGCATACAATTCGGTTGAAAATGCTTGTCCACAGTATACACAGAAAAACATTTAAAACTGCAGTTTCATAATTTTTCCTTCTTCAGCTATTGTTTTCAGGTAACCTATTTATCAAAATGAACGTTTTACCCTGCCCCTGCCTTGGGTAGAATTTCACCTCAACTTTTGAAGAATATTTACCTCGGGGTTACTTTCCCCGATGCATACCTCACCACATCATTTTCCCCGGGGATAATTTGGGAGGTGGAATACTTTCCCCTGGGGTTTGACCACCTCGACTTTTCCCTCCCCTACTGTTTTTCCCCCGACCATAGCTCACCTTTTTGCAACCCCAGGGTTTTTTTACCCAGGGGAAACGAAAACCCCGGACCATATCTCTCCACCGTAAATTAACCCCGGGGAAAGCGAAACCCGAGGTGGTCGAACCCTGGGGTTTTTGAGGAAACCCCCGAGGATTTTGAAAGTCAAAAGTGGTGAGATATGCTCTTGTGCAAGTCGAAGGGAAGGAACCCCTGAGTTTTTGGTTAAAACACCCTCGGATCTCACTCAAACTATACCCAAGATTAATCCTAGAGTAAACTAAAATGGAAGTTCATGTGATGTTCTAAGTCAAAACAAAACCTACCAAGCACTGGTTAGCGCTGATTGCGTAATCCTTTACGCTAATTTTTGTGTAGTAATGGCAAAAATAAAAATTCTTGTTGTTGTCCTTCCTCTTAGCACATTTTTCTGTCAATCCTCGCGTCTTTTCTGCTGAACAGCGTTTATCGGGTAAACGCTTGGTCATTCAAGTTAGGTTTCGATTGGGTCAGCCAGTCAAAAGATCTGAACATCTGAATTTTGAGTAAGATGAACAACCTATTGACTTGGTGTGATTCTAGCAACCAAATGATCGTAACTAAAGTCGCAGAACAAAGTGTGTTTTTTTTTTCATATAAAAAAAGCATTACAAAATAATTTGTTTTTCCGCTTTGATAAACGTTATTTAAATTTAGTAGCTACTGTTAGCATTTTGGATCTAAATTTTGTTTTTGTCCTAATTGTTGCATTTGATTGAAGCATTACAATAAAGGAATTGATTCACAACATAGAAACCAGTACTGTAATTACAGGTTTAAATATATTTATTTATTTATGTAATAAAAATCAGTGATACTAATTCAAAAAAAGTTGAAGCGTATATAATGCTCTACCTCTAAAATAAGTAAACCCATAAAACAAACGTAAGGTGTCGTACTAACATAACTTTTTAAGTGACAGAAATTTTAAGTGACGCCACACTTAGAGGTTCGGCTCCATCGCCACTTCATACTTACATCGTTTCTTTTCTTGTTTCACTAATTTAAAGGTATAAAAGCAACGCTTATGCTGAACATCAGGAACCAGGCTTCACTTAAAACCTGTGTTAGTACCACAGCTTGCTCAGTTTTTTCTTGTTTCACTGATTTTAGAGATTTTCCTTTTATTTGGAATATAGATCCAGCTGTCTATGCGTTAACTCTTTTAAAATAGTTGTGGTTAAAGCTACCTGTTTGCGTAAGGTGTGTAAGATGCCATTAACACTGGCGTCAATAGACGTTAAATTGAATTTGGCAGTAGGTAATAAATTCTGTTTTCCCTGTAGTAATGAAAGATTACAAGGTAATTATTCAGAACAAAAGAAATAAGTCAAGTCGACTTAACTTACATCGACTTGAACTCATGTCGCTTTAGGACAAACAAAGGTAGCTACGTGAACATTCAAGTTGGGGTGAGTTAGAACGACAATGGTTACATGGTAGTTTCTGAGAAGTCGGTATAGCATCAACCAAATCCCCTCCTTGTTTCTAGGTCCCCATTCAGATGGCTGGGCTTTTATCTTCCGGCGTACGCTCTTTTCAACCAATGATAGCAAAACTGTCCCAAGAGCGACATTGAAAATCAGTGTTAGGATAATACATGGAGGTTCTTAAATCGCTTCAACTCCTAAAGGATCGGTGGAAAGATATGGTAAGGGGCAAATTTACTCCGGGGAAAGCGAAACCCGAGGTGGTCGAACTCTGGGGGTTTTGAGGAAACCCCAAGAGATTTTGAAAAGTTGAAAGTGGCGAGAAATGCTCTTGTGCAAGTCGAGAGGAAGGAACCCCTGGGGTTTTGGTTAAAACACCCTCGGAAGTCAATCAAACTACCCAAGATTAACTCTAGAGGAAACTAAAGTGGAAGTTCATGTGATATTCTACGTCAAAACAAAGCTTATCAAGCACTGGAATAGCGTTGATTACGTAATCCTTCACGCAAATTTTTGTGTGGTAAAGGCAGCAATATAAATTCTTGTTGTTGTCCTTCCTATTAGCACATTTTTCTGTCAAGCCTCGCGTCATTTCTACTGAACAGCGTTGTATCGGATTAAGCTGGGTTATTCAAGTTAGGTTTCGACTGGGTCGGCCAGTTAAAGGGTCTGAACATCTGAATTTTGTTTTTGTCCTAATTGTTGCATTTGTTTGAAGCATTGCAGTAAAGCAGAGGGTTCACAACATAGAAACCAGTACCGTAATTACAGGTTTATTTTATTTATTTATTTTATAAAAACCAGTGACACTTATTCAAAAAAGTTGAACGTAGACAGCAAAATGTAATGCACAACTTCTGAAATAAGTAAATCCATAAAAAAAAACTAAGGTGTCGTACTAACATAACTTTTTAAGTAACACAAATTTTAAGTGATGCCACACTTAGAGGTTCGGCTCCAACGTCACTTTATAATTACATCGTTTCTTTTATTGTTTCACTAATTTAAAGGTATAAAAGCAATGCTTATGCTGAACATCAGGAACCAGGCTTCACTTAACACCTGTGTTAGTACCACACCTTACTCAGTTTTTTTTTCTTGTGACACTGATTTTAAGGATTTTATATGGAATGTTAGATCCTGCTGTCTAGGCGTTAACTATTAAAATTGTTGTGTCTAAAGCTACCTGTTTGGCGTAAGTTGTGTAAAACACTGGCATCAACCGATGTAAAATGGAGTATGATAGTAATGAAAGGTTACAAGGTAATTATTCAGAACAAAAGAAAAAAGTCAAGTCGACTTAACTTACGTCAACTGGAACTCATGTCGCTTTAGGACAAAGGTGGATACATGGACATTCAAGTTGGGGTGAGTTAGATCGACAATGGGTACATGGTAGTTTCTGCGAAGGTGATAATAGCATCAACCAAAACCGATCCCTGTTCCTAGGTCCCATTCAGCTAACAAGGCTTTCGTCTTCCGGCGTGCGCTCTTTTCAACCAATAATAGCAAAGCTGTCCTAAGAGTGACGTTGAAAATCGGTGTTAGGTGGTTACATGGAGGTTCTTAAAATGCTTCAACTCCTTATGTTGGTGAGTTGGTTTAAGATAGAGCGACTTGAAGGGAGTTTTAAATGGTTTATGGACGTTCGTAAAGCTCTATACGAGCTGAATCGATGTAACTTGAGTCGTCTTGAGCTAAAACAATTAACGAACGTCTCTGTATACCTCCGACAGTGTCAAGAAAACAAGACGGTCTGAAAAGACATAACTATTGCATACAACTCGATTGAAAATGTTTGTACATTCATAGAAAAACATTTAAAACTTTAGTTTCATAATTTTTTCCTTCTTCAGCTATTGTTTTCAGGTAACCTATGAATCATAATGAACGTTTTACCCTGCCCCTGCCGTGGGTATAATTTCACCTCAACTTTTGAAGAATATTTACCTCGGGGGTATGCGCCCCCCCCCCCCCCACGCATACCTCACCACATCATTTTCCCCTGGGATAATTGGGAGGTGGAATACTTTCCCCAGGGGTTTCAGCACAAAATCCCCGGGGTTCGACCACCTTGACTTTTCCCTCCCCTTCTGTTTTCCCCTTGACCATAGCTCACCTTTTTGCAACCCCAGGGTTTTTTTACCCAGGGGAAACGAAAACCCCGGACCATATCTCTCCACGACTGGTTTGAGGTAAAGCGACTTGAAAGTGGTTTTAGATGGTTATATGGACTTTGTTAAAGATCTATACAAACTTAATCGACGTAACTTAAGTAGCCTTGAGGTAAAGCAATTAACGAACCTTTCATAGTTTCATAATTTTTCCTTCTTCAACTATTGTTTTCAGGTAATCTATTAATCATAATGTACATTTTACCCTGCCCCTGCCTCGGGTAAAATTTCACTTCAACTTTTGAAGAGTATTTACCTCGGGGTTATTTTCCCGGATGCATAGCTCACCACACCATTTTCCCCGAGGATAATTTGGGAGGTGGAATACTTTCCCCTGGGGTTTCTAGTCTTTACTTCCCGGGGGTTCAGCACAAAATCTTCAGGGTTCAACCACCTCGCCTTTTCCCTCCCCTTATGTTTTTCCCCTGACCATAGCTCACCTTTCTGCAACCCCCGGGTTTTTTTTATCCAGGGGAAACGAAAACCCCGGACCATATCTCTCCACAGGAGGACGAAATTTATCACAAGTGGGTCATACGGAAGTCAAGCTTTTTAAAAACACCTTAGTTCTGAGGGACAAATGCCCTCCTCCCCCAGCTTGTAATGTTTACACGGTTTTGAAGACTGAGTTCTGTTGTACCATTTCTAAAAAAAAAAAAAAAGGTCTGAGATACAAACAAGATCTAAAAACCACATCTTTGAAGAACATGCCGTTAAACCAGACTTTTCTTTCATTGAAAATGTGACGCATTTACAAATATTTTGAAATCATTTGGCTATAGAACATCATCCACAGGTAGCCTGAGTATAGTCATAAGTAACGCTTACTTTGGGGTGAGGGGGTGAGTCATATTTTTTGGGTCTTAGGCCGGGAGGAAGGTTTCAAGATTCCTTTTTCAGAACCTTGGAGTGTCATGAAAAATTGAGTCACATTTTCATTTCATCGGAAGGGGGGGGGGGGGGAAGCGTGAGCCCCCCCCCCCCCCCTACAATGCCAAGTCACCAAGCGTGTTAAAACGGAAAAGTGGGTTAAAAATTGTCCTTAAGTTGTTTAAAAAGTGAAAACAAGATGGCGATTTGTCGTAAAATTGTCATAAAATAAAGATCCGTTATGTCATAAATTTTTTTTTTAATTGCAATTTTGGTGTGGGAGCCCTGGAAGTACTGATAGCTCTTTCTGGTCATTTTTAATGCAATTAGCGGCTTAAAATTATATTGTCAATTCTGCTGGCCCATTTCCAATACATGAGTCAGGTCCACACATAAATGACGTAAAAAATTTTGCAGTTTAATATGATCGGTCAACATTAATTGATTCTTCTGATATGTCTGTCGAAATGGTGTCATATTTGTCGCCTATGATGAACTGATACTAAAAGTCTTCGAATTAAGACTTCAGACGTTACTGTCGTTGATAATTTACAGCTGATTACTGATAAAGGGGAACACCCAGTGCTAGTAAATGCAATGAAATCCATATTTTCCACGAAACAATCGCTTGATCTCCGTATCAGTAACGAGGAATTAAAGAAAATTCTTAAGCAAAGTGATGAGATTACCCGTAATCCTTACGATGTTCCCAGTGACACCCATTTTGTACCGAGAAATAGAGCCAATCTTTTAGAGGCGATAAATTCTCTCGCAAGATTGCTTCAGAGTCCAAGATTTATTTCGATAAGATTTTAGATATAAGGTTGAAGCTTTCCGTCAGACGGCATAATCAACACTTTTTCTTTTTCTGTTGATCATCAATTTTTTGTTCGTCTTCTCGCTCGAACCATGCTGTTTCAAGGCGTTCTTCTTGCTGTGTTGCTTCACTACAGCGTTGGATGCTCGTTAGGTAGGTCTATATTTCGTTTAAACACATCTATCTATATATAAGGGACCGCTCAAACTTTCTCAGCAGGGCCACGGGGGGGAATAAAAAGAAGGGGCTACATATTTTTTTGCTGTCCTTCAAATGGGGGGGGGGGGGGTGCGTAATAATTTTCATAAATTTTTTGGCCAATTCACGTTGTGCAATTTCCTAAAAATGTACTTCAGAATTCTTTAAAAAAGTTCTTCTGAATCGATAAAATTGCTTCAGCTTTCGGGGCTGCCCCCCGAACCCCGCTGTAAAAATTAGTAATTAAATTTTAAAATATCTCATGATTACAAAGTGTAGTATTTTCCCAGTCAGGCGTATGTATTCCTTTCTCAGATATCTGCAACGTGTGGTTGTAACACATGTGGTTTATTGTTTAAAAAGTGACAACGGAGTTTTCCGGTTGAATTTTTCCAGTTAAATTGTCCCTCTCTCCGTCGATCGAGCAGTATGACCAATTTTGGTTAATTCTCGTTAAACAAAAAACAAAACGGTGTTTTCGCACTGGTTGCATTGCACAGCCAATTCTCTGATCGAACAAGATGAGAGGCTAACACCAGGAGTCGACCATACGATTATTTTTGAGTCTACCTTAAGACCAAGAATGGATGGATATGTGTAAACAGAAACGGGTTATCAACTATTAATGCTTCGAAAGGGGGGGGGGGGTCACTAAAAAAAACTGGCCCTTCAAAGGGGGGACCAAAAAATTTTAGGGCGAGTTTAGGGGGGGGGCTACACAAATTTTGGAAGCTCTCCACCACAAACTTCCAACCCCCCCCCTCCCTCACAAATTCTGATCGGTCCCTACCTAATACACTTAGTTAAGATGATATGCGCACAGCAAGCAAACTCATCATGAACTATAATAATGAAAGAGGGTGAGCAGGTTCCTTCTTGTCACGGTAGGAAGAAAAAGGCTTTCCATGTTTTCCACATTCCCCATAGGCCCACTTAGGGCTGAGTGTGTTGATACGTTGTAGTGTGTTCTAACGGTCTGTTGTAGTTCATCACGACTCGGTCATGCTTTCATGGTGGTGTGTTACTCCGGTGTAGTGTGAAGTAGCGTAAGTAGAGTTTAGAGATTAGAGATTGAGCGCATGGAGTTGTCGGCCTGTATGCTTTGTAGCAGTAAAAGTAAAGTAAGGAAAAAGGGCGAGCGGCCGACAATGTGAACGTATATGCCCTGTAACAAACAGTTTCAAACGAAATGTTGCTTCAACAATGCTGGCTATTGGAGCCGAGTTGAATAGTTTCAAAGCTGGTTGAGTAACAATCACTGCATGCACGATCGTTGTTGCGGTCTTATCACGCTGGGTATCAAAACGGAGAAACAGGCAATTCAGCCAAACAGAGAATAAGAGTGGCGCCCTCCATTGAAAACGCTATTTACTTTCCTAAGAAGACCAAACACCAGGGGGGGGGAGGAGATGAGGCTTAATGGCGCGTCGACAGCTTGGTCATTAGCGCCAACCTCAGTCACAGTGCAGTGGTCCAGGTTGCCACTGCACCACACATTACAGAGATATTATTCAAACCCCTAATCTAAATCTTGTCATACATCTGTACCTCCTGCAAAAATTGAAAAACACCGGACAGGAGGACAGACTTATCGCCCAATTGACGCACAATGTCACGCGGAAGATGGAAACGACGACGAAAACCATCAAGATGGCGACAATCAACAAGGAAGTGCCGGACCGTAAGTGGCCGCCGACACCAATAACATTCATGAGGGTCAACCGCCCGCAAAAGGAAACAGTGAGTAAGTCGAGTGTGACCAATGCGCAAACGGGCCAACACCACCTCCTCACGGCGACTGCGGCGACACCAGGGTCCCAAGGGATGGGAGCAGGGATGGGGGAGGGGCGGTTATTCACACCACACAGTGGGGGAGGAGCAGGGGGTTGGTTCATGGGGAAATCGGACCATACAATGAGGGAATGCGGGGGGGGGCGGGGGCGCGACAGTAGAAGAGAGGCTTTAGGAGTGGAAATCTAACTACACAATGGAAGAAATGTGGGGATTTGGGGGGGGGGGGGGTGGCAGAGGGGCCGCCCGCGTAGTCTTCAATTCTTGCTGCACACTAAAGTATTTTTCTCACGCATGCTGGGTATAGCTTGTTTACATTATTTTAAAGGTACATTCTTCCCAACGCCATTTTTCTCGATCCTTCACATCAAGTACGGCCCCCAAAGTTCTATTTACTTACCGTTAGTCAATCTCTTGCTAAAAATCCGTTTTAAAATGTGGCATCTAGGAGATTTTCTGTTGAATATTGGGAACTGAATATTGCAATTAAATTATCCCTTGCGCGCTCACAATAACCTTGACATTTATTTGCGTGGTTGCATGTACTAAATTTTTAATCGTTTGCTAATAATTACCATGAGATGAAAAATCTGAAGGACTAACGCGGTAAATATTAAAATTACTTATGCCAGTGGATCGCATGAGAAAAGTTACGAGATACTAGCCTAAAAAAATTATAAAGTGAGATGTTAAAATACGAAAATTATTCCGGTGTACGACGACACAATTTTTGCATTTATGCTGTTTCGTCTACTACGCCCAATGCCAACTGAGATAGTAGGTGCGTTTTTTGCTGCGAGGAACGTATCTACTATCTTAGTTGGCCTTGCATTACTTCGTAGAGTGTCGCGAAACGGAGTGATGGTAACATGCGCATGTGGCGATCGGCACGTGGCTGCTATAAGGCAGGCGGAGTGTACCTTTAAGTACCTTAGTTTAAATACTGATTTCATTTCAAACGTAAGGGAGCATTTAAGCACCATGTCCGTTCTCGCTCGCCTATGATGAGTTTCCAGTTTTCTACTAAAGGCATGCTGCAATACATAAACACGTAGTTTTTAATTTTACAACTCATTTTATTTTTTAGGGACAGCTGTAACAAATGACCGGAGCCCGATCAGCAGTAATGGCAGACCTAGTAATTGTCTGGAATTACAATTCATGGGTAAGTTGGCAACGATTTTGATGGCTTTGGTGGTTTCATTTCTCATTCGATTAATATAGAGTCAGCTGTATATTTTAAAGGATCAGTACTGTTCAGACTAGATCTCTGCTGGGGGATATACCGACCAGACAAGCACGATCGGACAAACATGCTACTTGTGACTATCAAGTGTTTGAATCGTAAACTGTGGAAGGCCAAAATGCTTCCTGGCTGTGACCATGTCTTTTCTTGACTTCCTCATGTCATAACTCGTCTTTTATTTTCTCTTTTTGCGTTGTTTTGGCTTGACTGAACATGACTTCTGTTGTCCTGTCTTATAAAGTGGCTTAACTAAATATGCATAAATCCGTCTGTAAATTATAAAATGGAAAGAGGAAAACAAGCCAAACAGAGAAAAACATGCACTAGATGAATTAACGCAGTACAATAAGCCACCTTTATGCCAGTGGAGGAGCGGCCATAGCGGAATCGGGTTGCCAGTTCGAATCCGGGTCATGCCACTCTGACGAAACGTAAGTGCATAAAGGTGACTTACTGTACTAAGTTATTGCTAGTGTATGTTTTTGGCTGTTTGGCCTGTTGTCCTCTTCCTTATTATAGTGTGGCAGCGCTAGAATAAATTGGCTTGGGGACAAGGGCAAAACTTTAAGGGGGGTAGGGGGGGGAGGGCGCAGCCGGAAATAAATAATAGGTAAGTCGAGTAAACCAAGGCGTACAATTGCAGACATACCCGTTTTCCTATTGTTTCCTATTCCATAGATGTAATCTCATGCTTAATAAATATCCCATTTAGACAAGTTTTATTTTAATTTTTTTATGCTTTACAACCTTGGATTAGTATTTCAATTTTTTTTTATAGTCATGCAGAGTTAGAATACAGTCCTCGTCAAACATGAGTAAAAAACCTCATGCCTTTCCTTGTATTTTCCGTAAAAGTGTACCTACAATCCTACAGTAGCCCAAAACGTTTTCGTCGGTTATACACGACTACGGGTTTTTGGCCAAAACCTGTAACTTGACATTAAGTTCAACGAATGATTATTATTTCGTAACTGTATCCCCGAGTTCGTAGCGCAAGTGACATAATTTCAAATTAATTAGTATGAATTAGTGTTGTGTTGAGTTGCGAAAACGTTTTAGTCACATAGACCGATGAAAAGCTTGCAAGCTATTTTATATACCATTGTCTACCGTTATTTACCCTGTCTACCCTTATTACAATTGTTTGCCCTTATTTACCCATGTCTACCCTTAGTTACCTTTATTTGCACTTGTGTATCCTTATTTACCTATGTCTACCCTTAGTTACCTTTATTTGCACTTGTGTCCTTATTTACTCTTGTCTACCCTTAGTTGCCTTTATTTGCACTTGTGTATCCTTATTTACCCATTTCTACCCTTAGTTACCTTTATTTGCACTTGTGTCCTTATTTACTCTTGTCTACCCTTAGTTACCTTTATTTGCACTTGTGTATCCTTATTTACTCATGTTTACCCTTAGTTACCTTTATTTGCACTTGTGTATCCTTATTTACCCATGTCTACCCTTAGTTACCTTTATTTGCACTTGTGTGTCCTTATTTACCCATGTCTACCCTTAGTTACCTTTATTTGCACTTGTGTCCTTATTTACCCATGTCTACCCTTAGTTACCTTTATTTGCACTTGTGTATCCTTATTTACCCATGTCTACCCTTAGTTACCTTTATTTGCACTTGTATCCTTATTTACTCTTGTCTACCCTTCGTTACCTTTATTTGCACTTGTGTATCCTTATTTAACCATGTCTACCCTTAGTAACCTTTATTTGCACTTGTGTATCCTTATTTACCCATGTCTACCCTTAGTTACCTTTATTTGAACTTGTGTATCCTTATTTACCCATGTCTACCCTTAGTTACCTTTATTTGCACTTATGTCCTTATTTGCTCTTGTCTACCCTTAGTTACCTTTATTTGCACTTGTGTATCCTTATTTTCCCTAGTTTTACCCTTAGTTACCCTCGTCTACGCTTAGTTACCCTTGTCTACCCTTAGATATCCCCGTTCTGCTTTCCCGCTTGACCGGGAATGGGCATGCTGATGCTGCGGGGAAACGGTCCCCCTTTCTGGTCCTCTAGCTTGGGATTTGTACCTTGTTCCCTCGTACCACTTTCAAGCTCTACGTCTGACATTGCTTGATGCTTGGTGAGCCTTGTGGGACAAACAATAAGTTTGACGAATCTTGGCGAGGTGTCTGGACAAACAATAAGTTTGGCGAGGGGCTTGGCGAGCCTTGTGGGAGGGCAAAAAAGAGCAGGCTATATTAAGGGCACTATCCAGGAATGGCACTCAGCTTTCTCCCTTGGTTAGCCTTGTCTGACTTTATTTATACGCTTCTTTACCCTTGCCTCCCCTTGTGTACCCTCTGTTACCCTTATTTACACTTGTCTACCTTTTTGTTACCCTTGTCTACCCTTACTTACCCCATCAACCCGTAAAGTGGCGTTGAATTTAAAGAGGCGAGACAAGAAATTTCTACCTCTGTCGGCCTTGGCTTGAAGAAGTCGTTCGCAGCTTGACGGTGGCACTTATTAATTAGATTCAAAACTAGTACAACGTGTTTTTAACATGGTTTATCCTAGAAAATATTTAGGGCCAGCCTTTCCACATTTGGCCGCATGGGGTCGCAACCCAGTACGTGAGATGGAATTTGCGATAATATTATCATTGCCACTCCGTCGAACTCATCGGGCTTTTCTTTGTGTTGCTCCTCGTAGTACAGTAAAAAAAAAAAGCACTTTAATACAATGCTTTCATTCGTGTCATGTAACCCAGATTAAAACCGGTCCCTCCCCAGATCACTACGTTTGTACCGCCATTATCAATATGGCCACTCGTCCACTGGCCATGACGCCGGTTTGTTACTCAGACGAAACGTAAGTATATTAAAGTGGCTTATTGTATTATGGTACGGTACTGCTTTAATACTAGTTTTTGCTGGTGGCTTCTAACTATTTTTTTATCGTTATGTAAAGTGATTTGAGTCTGTTAAACTCAGGGATGATAGGTTCTGGGAAATTTGGGTACAAAAAAATCGAGTGCTCGGCAGAAAGTCGTGAAATAGGAAGAGAATTGAAATAAGTTCAAGTCGTGAGGATAGGTTTTTTTTGTGTGTGTGTGTTCTCTAACAGATCGACAAAACCTAGAAAAGGGAGAAGTGGTAGAACAGAAGATGAATGCAAACTTTTCCCGAAGTAACTCAGTTCTGGTATTGAGTACTAGGGGTCAGGAATGGTACGGTTGTAATTTGTAACCAGAAATTAGGGACGGAGTTTAAAACTTCAATTAAGAAATAGTAATTACCACAGCGCACACTGAGAGAGAGTACCAACTCAGCCACCTCAGGCTGTACTTAGGTCACAGGAATTGGCTAATTTGTACAGCTCATTGCACATATCAGTGCACAGTATATTCAGGGCGTACGTAAAATTATCATGGTGGCTTCAAACCGTTTTTGCTGCATAACAAAATTTAAATCTTATGTCTCTAGGGCACACGAAGTCCGGTGTCTACACCATTTATCCACGAGTTTGGTACAATGTTCTTCCGTTTGAAGTCTATTGCGATATGAAAACTGACGGAGGTGGATGGACGGTATGTATATTCTTCATTTTAGACTTGAACTAATGGTAAATACTAATTAATAACTACCACATTTTTTCAAATAGTATTTTGGGCTCTAAAGTATTTCTCCAGCTACAATGCACATGTCCTGAGGTACTAAAAAAACCACAGTAAATATGTTAAAGCTAAACAATTAGGATGGTTTCTTTCTGGCGTATCCAGACACACGTTAGTGTGCTGCGCCAAGTTAAGCAACAAACATCACATCAATTCAATTGCCAAGGTTGTAAACCATTGTAGCGCGACGCCATAGAGTCAGTGGCTAATATACCCTGAAGCATAGTTTGGCACATTTCAGGTACTTGGGGAAAAATAATACTGCGGCACAAAAGTTTAAATTGTGGTAAAATAGAGAGCAATGACCCACCTGACAAAAATTACCTTGTGTAGGAACGTCAGCTAAGTGACTTTCAATGCAAAATTTGACCCTCAATAGCGTTGCAAATGTGTTACTAGTTTCTAGTTGTTTCTTCTTCTTATTCTTCTAGCCCGCTCATCCCCATGAAAAGGGCCGAACCATTCGGAACTTGGCGGTTTTTTTACCGGTTTTGGTTTTTGGTATGATATGGATTATCCCCTCCCAACCCGACAATGGATTTTAAGAGAATAAGGACAATTAAGCAATGTACATAAAAACAAATTAAAAAAAAAAACAATGGTCGTACAACGTTTCGGGAGGCACTTTACCCCGTTTTCAAGCGCTCGTAAACACGAGGAATGAGAGCTCACATGTCAAAGTCCAACAATACTACATTTCGTAACGTAAAAAGGCAATATAAAAAAATATAAACGACGGATGTTTATCACCCTGGCCAGAACAGGAAAACCAAAACAAAACCTAAGCCTCTCACCTGCAATCTCAGGCTCGAAGTGAGGTAGAATGTAAACAGCACTACCATTTATAATGCAGGGTAGGCGAGTAATATTGTGGGAAACTGAAAGTTGGAATATGGAAACTTTACTTCTTATTGTTTAAGATGTAATGGCCGGTTTTTTGTTTTGGGTAGGGTAGGGGTGTTGGGGGTGGGGAGGGGGATTATTAAACTCAGCTAATCCAAGTGTCTGCGTTATCTTCACCTCAGACTGGTCATGTTCTGTTAGAAACCGAATACAGCACCACAATTCCCTCCTTCCAGTTCCTCTACTCCTTCCAGTCCTTCCATTTCGTGCAATCCCAAACTCCCCTTAAGCTCTTTGATCCTTATTAGGCTACACTAGTCTCTCTGACTAGGCTGCACTTCATTTCTAACATAAAATTCTCTTTTCTTAAATTGTGATCATTTTCAGGTAATCCAAAGGCGAGAACAGGACGAAGTTCAGACAAAGTTCTATCGTCCTTGGAAAGATTACAAAGAAGGCTTCGGAAATTTGAACAAGGAATTCTGGCTTGGTAAGAATACAACTATTTTCTTATGTCGGCACCCAGTATTACAACATCTGTTTAAAAAATGGTATTGTGCTCTACAGCCATAACAACATTAAGTCGTATCTTATCTTGGCTGAAAGCAATAGGAGGATTTAAAAAGAATAAAGTCTGCCAAAATTGCATAAGTAAACACAACCCCTAAAAGTTGTGCGATCGTTGTTTTTATTTGTGAAATTTTAGTAGGCTTTATTCTATTTAAAAACATCACGTCATGTAAGGCATTTAAAAAAAATCCATCGAATAAAAAAGTCAAGGTTTAAAAATTAAAAAACGTATACAATGTCAAAATCAATCAGCGAAAAGTTATAGATTTAAAAAAAAAAAAACAACCAAATAACCACATTACTGAGTTTATTGTCCGATTTTGTTACGCTAGCTGTTGTCATGAATGACGTTTCGCTTGCATTTCAGTTGCGATTATTTACCACGCCAAAATTTCACGACGTATCATAGAAATTACATGAAGATTGGTCGATAACTCCTAATTTTTCATTAAAATCTGCACGTATGGCGTGAGAACAGGAGACACTATCGGCATCTGAGTTACGCATGAATCTAGGATAAATAGGCCCACGACAAATTGAAAATGGATAAATAGGCACCTCCAAATAGGCACTGGTCTATTAGAACTCGGACTGATTGGCGTCAGGCCTAAATTGTTTTGCAGAAATATATATTATATTTTTTCACTAATGGTACGGAAACTCTAAACGATTACCGGCTATGCCTCTTAATAGCATAAAGACGAAAAGCCAAAGGCTCAACGAGAGTTAAATAAAATATAGATGCAAACCTATTTACGTTGCCTTTTGGACTTATGTGTCAGACTTGTTTGGCCATGTCGGTATGGCTCAGCGGTAGGACCTCAGCCTTTTGTTTCAAAGGTCGTGGGTTCGATTCCCAACTCAGACAGTCTGACATAGAAGTCCAGAAGGCAACGTAAATTGGTTTGCATCTGTATTTCTTAATAACATTGCCACCTTTCAAAGTAGTTTTAGGACGCTCTGACTTGCAATCACACACAGTTTAGCGAAATAATAAAAAAAGAACAAGAAGTTAATGAAATGAAATGAACGGTAAAATAATCGTTATATAAAACTGCTCACGAATTAAAACTAAAATGTGGCTACGAGAGGGACAATTTTGCTATGTAAATCCTATCAGAAATTCCTCGTATTTCGACTTGGTGGTAATGGTGTGCATTGTTATAGTCGGTATTATCCTTCGTCCATGCAGAAGCAGCAAAGAAATCATTAGTGTTATCGATAAAAGGAGTCTGCCTCTCCTACTCGAAAAACACTTTACTAAAAAAAAAACCGAAATTGTCAGCAGTCTTGGCAGCCGCCTATTACAAAGGAACATCGTAGCAGATGCAAGTCGTTATGAACGAAAACAACTACGATGTTCCTTTGTTAAAAGACTGCCAGGACAGCCGAAAATTTATATTGGAGTAAAATGTTTTGTGAGTAGGAGAGGCAGACTCCATTTATTAGTGGCATCCATGCCTCGCTGAAATTTTGTATTCAAACACCAGTGTGTCCACGATCAAGTTAAAGAAACAATATGGGGTGACAACCCGACTTGACCTATTCACCTCCATCGCATCCAGCAACCAGGTCGCCAACAGCCAAAGGCTGAAGGCTCATTCCAATTAAGGTGGTTTTAGCACCCTTTCACAGCAGAACCGGCAACGTGAGGGATAAGCTCCCGACGAACAAGAGTCGCGAGTCAAAAAGTCTGGTTTAGCCTTCGTTTACTGCAAGCCTTCTTGTAGGCATCGCCTTCCCCATCTGAGGGTAGAGAGTTAAGCAGTAGAGAGCAGTAGAGAGTTAAGCAGTAGAGAGTTAAGCAGTAGAGAGTTAAGCAGTAGAGAGTTAAGCAGTAACCTTGTCCTTCTGAGCGCTTATGGTGAAGCCTACTTCCAGGCGTTGCTTACCAGTTTTGCATCACTGCATTTAAACCTACGAAACACAGGTTTAAAATCACCCTACGTAAATCAAGTTTGGTAACCAATCAGCCAAATGATAGATGTATCACTGACCCTCAGAAGGGGAGTTTCTACCTTGTATTTTTAAAGAAAAACGCCCACGTTTGCAGCAAACGTGAAATCTACACTCCACGAGTTGAAAACGCCATTCTACAAGTCTGTCCAAACGGGTATGACGTCAGTTAATCCCTCTGCGTTCCCGTTTCTCCTACCAAACGGGTGCTAAAACCTGCCTAATATAAACGCTTGTGCGTGAGCGTGACGCGTACGCCAGTTCATGAGCAAAGCAGTGCGCGCGGACAGTCTGATTGAACTATGCTTACAAGTATAGCATCTCTGGTCACGCGAATCAGACGCGTGAAATTGCTGATACAGGCCGCTACTCCGATCCAACTCTGTTGTTTCACAACCTCACACTTCTACAACGGCAAGATTCGATGCCATACGTGTCAAGGTCACTGTAGTTAAGATATTTGGCCCTTTATTTTGAGCATTCAACCTTTTGGCACACCACGTTTTCCTTTCTTGTTGTGGCGTCGATGGAAAACGTCGACGCCGCCATTTTCCTATCCCAGCATGCAACAACTAAGCGTCACCGAACTAGGTCCAGTAGATATTCGCATGACGCCAGAGAATATCATAACGCGCACGTTGGTCCACTTCCTGTTCCACAACTACTGTAGTTGCTCGCGCTTTAAGTGTTAAGCATGGGAAAAACTCCAGTTTGAAGAGCCGAGCGTCACGCTTACATGTCAAAATCAATATTATAAATGAACCCTAAGAAAGACCGGGATGACGTTTGCTCACGTGAAAAAACCACCAACACTACTGCGCCCCTAATTCACAGTGGATTACGGGTAAGCAAAATGGGAGAAACCGGTCTTCTTTTCAGCTACTGCGTTTAGGCATCTCGAGAAATACGTGCGCATGAAATCAAACCAAAGATTGGTTAGGTGCTAGACTTCGTATAAGTTTCACACACTTGGTGGCAAGAGTAGTACAGACCCTCCACTGGATGGCACCACACATATTTAGGCGTATTTTTATATTATTTTTTATTTGTTATAGCAAGTGTTTATGGAGCAATCATGCCAGGTACCTATAAAATCCAAATAGGACAAATGTGGAGAGTATTTTCCTCTAGTTCGTGAAGCCAAAGCTTAGAAGCATAATTAGATATCGCATCTTACCTCTTCCAGTCCTACGCGGGGCCCTGGCGCTATAGTTTCGGCCACTAATATTCCTTTTCCTTTCGTGCTACTTCGAAGAGAATAGCATTAGCAGAGGCGTTAGTAGGCGCAACGACCTCCTGGGCTCTGCCGTAGCCTCGGAAAAGTTAAGATGCGATACCTAGTAAAGTTCCTATCTATGGTGATGGTATCCATTAATCGCAAGTAAAAATCGGGAGCCATCCATTTGCGAACTACGCAATTAAATATTCAGTAATTACGCAGAAAGCATCATTTTGCAGGTAACAACTAATTTCAGCTAACTTAACGCTCCTTTTATCGTTCCGGTTCGGAAAATCATAACGAAAACGTGGGCAGACGCTTATTTATTTTTAAAAAGAATTAATAAAACATGTTAAAACGCTTCTCAAGCCACGCTGACAACAGCAACCGTTCCGTGAGAAGAGAACGCAACAAGAAAGCCCGATTTCGACCAAAACATTAGCAAACGGAAATTATCTCTTTCCCAGGAGCAGACGGTGTATATCGAGATATTGTGGCCGGGATGGCAGTCCACAGTGGCGTGCTTTGCGCGCACTATTGCAAATATACATCGAGAATTGGCGTAATCAGAAAAAGTGTAACGCAAGCCTTTGTGAAACGAGGAAGTGGCATAATTTTGTTTCCTTGTTTCACAAAGGCTTGCACATCATACTACTTCTGATTACACAAATTCTCGATGTGTGTGATAGTGAGCGCGCCCCTGTGGACACTAGAAATAAAACTTCAGTTAAAAACTTGTCCCGGCCAGCGATAATATCCATTCTGCATGGTCGAAATCAGGTGTTCTTGTTCCGCTCTCTTCTCACAGAACGGCTGCGTTGTCAGCGTGGCTGTGAGTAGCGTTTCAACACGTTTTAATAATTCTTTTTTCTTTTTAAATACGCGTTTGCCCACGTTTTTGTTGTGATTTTTCGAACTGGAACGGCAAAAGGAGTGTTAAGTTAGCTGAAATTAGTTGCTAGCTTCAAAATGATGTTTTCTGCATAATTACCAAATATTCTTTCCCTAGGTTGCAGGAAGTTCCAGCAGAGGCTCAAACTATCTTAAATTTATCCAAATTCATGCTGAAACTTATCGTGATTCTATTTCATGTTCCTTACTGTTACTTTTTTTTTAAATGTTAAATAGGCAACGATCACATCCACGTTCTGACCAATCAAGACCAAGTAACCTTGCGATTCGACTTACACGCTGACGAAGGCAATTCAACATATGCCACATACAACCTATTTCAAGTTGGAAAGGAAAGCACGAATTACAAACTGACTATTGGAGAATATGCGGGCGAAAGTGAAACAGGTAAATTGAAGTAAACAGGCGTTACGTAATAGAAGCTTCTTTTTTTTATGACAAAGTGAATAACTGCCGATCACTTTTAATTCGAACGCATTACATAAAGAGAATTAGTAAAAAAAACAAACTTTCCGTCCACCTTTCACTACGCTTATACATGGCCACTCTGAAAAGCACCTTAAATCCAGCGCGTGCTTACGAGATGGGAGACCTCGCCTTCGATTAACTTACCGAGGCACACAGCCCTTCTTCGCGTGTTCCCTTTGGGGTATAGTAGATGCATCACACTGCCCAAATACCCGCAAGTAGAAAATGAGGTCATTTAAAAAGCGAGTCCTTGTGGATTGCCTAGCCATCCTGAATTATTTTCACAATTATTTGCCTAAAATACGAGTGGCAGTACGATAAATGAAGAGGGGGCAGTAAGTGTGTCTGCCATCTTTTCTTGACCCGCGCCAGCCTCTCAGTGCGCTTCCAGGTGTTTACGTGGTTACGGACGAATCGCTTCCAAATGCCAAACCGCTTAATAAATCGCTTTCATTCGGTGGCGATAGATTAGAGCAAGCGCTTTGAACGGGGCTTTACACGAGCAATCAAAGCGACAGCACAATGCACAGCTTTACAAACAGCTGTAAAGTGGTTGTGTAAATGCAGTGTTCGTTGAGATTGCACAGTCACTTGTTTGTTCCAGCGCAGGTGGCTTATTTGCAATCTTCAGCCCATAAGCTAGTTGATGCCTTCGCTCATTAATAAACTTGTTTGTATTCTGCGTATCCATTATCACAATTTACATAAGCATCCATCCCACACTAAGAGCATTTTTTCTATAGCCTATTCGGAAAGACCAGCAGCCGATTCGACCCGATTCCTCCGATTCCGTCAAAATTGACGTCTCGCTATGAACTGATTCGATGCTTCTGCGATATTCACCATGACGCCTGCAGTGTCAAAATATAATGCTGCATTATTTGTGGGCATGCTTTGCCTGACGAAAATCTCTGCCATTTGCGATTATGTTTGCACGAATAATCCTTTCGAATAAAAAAATACAGGGAAGACATCTTCAATCGGTGAATTAAGCGGAAAAACTACTTCGAAGAGACGATGCTTCATCGGTGACGTCACTCTGGAGGATCAGAATCTCCATCGCACGTTAAGGAACAAATTTGATTTGCTATGGCGACAGTGCTGAATGGTTCGATGGGTTTAGGAAAGTGCTCTAAGTTATTTTGCTGAACAATGTTAAAAAAAAAACCCGAACAGCACATTTCTTCCGTCCAGTCTTCTCTCCCTATTATTTTCTTATAAAAATAATCAGAATGATTTTGAATGATCACTATTTTCTGAATTTGTTCCTCTTGTTTAGTTCCAGGAGATTCATTTGGAGCATTTAACGGTGTAACCTTCGTGACCTACGACCGTAATGACGTCAACACCTGTGCTAAACAGTTCAAGGGTGGATGGTGGTACACAAACTGTCATTCTGTCAACTTGAATGGCGAATACTTGAACGGTCTGCACGACTCGTATGCCAATGGCATCAACTGGAGGACTTGGACGAGTTACCATTACTCATTGAAGGGGGCAGAGATGAAAATTCGGCCCAAGTTGCCTTAAGAAGAAAAATATCTGGGTTTTCGTATACGCTCGAAAGTTGGCGACTGTATTTTGTGTTTACTTTCATAGAACATTGTCACTAATGGAGGTGCAAACGCTGAGTATTTATGAAGTCTGCATAATAAATTGAATAAAGTTATTTAGAATAGAATGTGTTGAATATGTAACATTCGTAGTAAAAGAAGGGTATAAAGATTTCTGTGCTGATTGAGGTTTTTGGAGAGTTTTAGACCCTATAGCTTTTCATGGATCAGAGTGCCAACAGGATCAAAATAAGGAGTGCGTGGTGTTGGTGAAGCGGAAGTGGACACACTGCCCCCCCCCCCCCCGCCCAGAAAAAAAAATCTGACTTGGCCAAAATAAATCTGAGCTGGAAAATAACAGAAGGCAGGACAAAAGTAACAATAACATGGTTAAAACGAAAGAAATAGCAAGAAATAAAAACAAAGGCTAAAGAATTTCAACAAAATAATGGAATCAGCTAGTAAGTTTCAGATTCACACACCCTCCACCCCCCACCCCCAAAAAAAATTCGGCTTGGAATGCCCCTGGATGCCCAACTTGGCTAACTAGGTTATACTGTAATACAAAATGTGTCGACGTTGAAGGAATTTACAAATTCCTTTATTCCACATAATGATAGCTCAGTTGACAAACATGTTGGCGTATAGATTTAGGAAGGCTTTATTGTAATGTAAAATTTATGCTGCAGAGTAGAAGTTTTTTTTGTCCATACGTTTGCTACAAGCTAGGATGAAAGAATTACGCGATTCTGTGACTATATTATAATTTACTCATTTGCTGCTTGTTCTTCATTTATTATTTATAGTAAATAAATAAAACACAAACACACATTTATAGTGAATAAATAGTAAATAAAACATAACAAGAGTATATAAATTTCAGTAGGAACGTAAAGTAACGAATGGTAATGCTTCAGTAATGTTTGAGAAGTCACGTGATTATATCGGCGTTTTCAATTCGGCCATTGTCAAGACTCCAACCGGCATTAGTCTCCATAGATCTAAACATAAATTGATTTGCTAACTAAGATATTTTAAAACGAAATCCAAGCCTTTTCAACAATTCCTCATAAAGTGTATGTATTTTTTTAAGCATAATAATTCTTCGAATAGGAGCTGCTACTGTCATATGCTTTATGCATAAAAAAAATAATACTATAAACTGAAAAAAAATTATATAGGATTTTCTTTCCATGGATTTTTTTCCTTTGGATTTTTTTTTTTATGGATTTTATTTCCTCTGGATTTTTTTCTCTGGATTTTTATTCCTGGATTTTTTCCGTGGATTTTTTTCTTTGGATTTATTTCCGTTTACCGCTTTACAGTAACACTGTCCTTAACACTGTCTAATACTCCTCGTTTGTCTTAACGTAAACTAGTCACATTGCTCGCTCCGTTGGTGCCGTCTCGCTTCGCTCGATCGAGGAGGTTCGCAAAAACAAACCATGACGTCATGAACAAACATCATGAAGGTAAAAAAAAATACTTTGACGTTATTTTAATATTCCGGTTGGTCCTACTCCAATCTTTGTATGTGCCGTGATTCAAGGTGAGTAGAGGTACAAACACACTCACAGCATACGTTTTTAATGATGTAGACCTTCATAATTATGCTTCTGAAAATTATAATTCAAGCAATGGACATTCGGAGCAATGGCTGGTAATAATTGCTTCCTTATAACCAAACTAAAAAGGAGGAATGGCAGCCCAAACGAGACAATAAATTAAAGGCAAATAAGTAGAATATTTAACGCCAGTGTGAAAGGGGAAAAAGAAATACGGACGAAAGAGGCGACATTGCGGTGACACAAGATGTGACAGCGGGTGCTACAACAGCAGAGACAAAAGGTGGCCTTGTGGTGGCACGAGAGGTACCACGATAGGTTACATTGAGGTGACCCTGAGGGGAAACAAGAGGTGCCTGTAATTTTCCAATTTTCCAGCCAACGCACGAGCTTCTACCGTTACTTCATTTAATGCCTCATTTAAAAGTTGTGAAGGCAACGCAAACTTAACTTGAATAGCCTTTCGTTTTAAATCCACATAAAATTTGGCAACATTTTGAAGACCTGTCGTCTGGGGGATGGCTATGTTCAACAAAAGAATCTGGATTCGGTTTCTGCAAAAAAAAAAAAAAAAAATAACGTGCTGTATTTGTTGTATCTAACAAAACTGTACACCATAATTCCCACCCCCTTCCCGTTATATACCTTACCTCATCGTTTGTCGTGACTGCTCCTTTACATTTCATGGAACCTCGTTTACAGCACACCCATCGAATCCAGCCTTTCTTTGAGTTTTTTATGACATATATATGCCCATCCAAGCAAAGTCTTCGCCCTCCTTTGTTGCTGGAAATGAATTCCATTTAGTCGATGTGACCGGGGCCGCGATTCCAATGAGTTAATGCGATCTCGAGTGAGGCGATACTAGGTGTTATCATGTGACCAATAGCACCTAATTTGCATAAGTCTGCATTTCTTTAAAAAAAAAAGGTGGTATTTTTGCATGCATGAATTTTGGAAGGGTGGTGTTTTAGTATGGTGGTATTTTGGCTGTGGTATTTTTAACCGGTGGTATTTTTTCAGGTGATATTTTGACATGGATTCCAGTCAGAGGCATGGATACGAAACCAAAAAAAAACCCCGCTAGTTCTTAGCTTTTCTACGTTGGCCAAAAATTATAACAGAAAAAAAAAGTCTGTATGCAGCAGTAGGTATAATGTCTACTTAACAGTAAGCAACGTTTGTAACGCGGTATCACAATCCTTACAGGAAAGCTTATTTATGCTCATGTCTTCTTTTAATCTTGGTTCAGTTATTCGTTACCCTAAACGTACGTTTACATTGTTTCAATCCTTAATTTCGTACCTATCCTAGCCAACCAAGCTATTCCTAGATCAGTAAACAAAAACGAACTCATTTTTTAGTTTACTAAGTTAGGAATAGCTTGGTGGGAAAAGCGAACTCGTTTTTGTTTAGTAATTTAGGAGTAGCTTGGTTGGCTGGGAAAGGCACGAAATTAAAGATTGAAACAATGTTAGCTTACGAAACAAATCATTTATTTATTTATTTTATTTATTTACCCTACAGGAGTTTACACGGCCTGGAAGCCACTCACTCCATCTAAAGTGCTAAAAACTAACTTAAAAACTAACTTAAAAACTACATAAAGAGAGTAACAAGCCAGCCAACAACACCCCCAAAATTAACTCAATTGAACTCCGTTAACCATCAAAACGACCGGTCGCTGCGCAGAACTTCAGAACCGCCCGGAAATTGTTCCTAGCATTCCCGACCCCTGTACAAACATTCAAACATTCAACAAATCATTCATACTGGGCAAACAATTGGCGGTAAATGTGACAAATCGTCAGTACCGGATAAACAATGGTAGTATACAGCATGAAATGCTATTAGTGGCCGATCTCCATTAGCAGCCGGTCTCTAAAAACGGCTAGGTGCTAGTGGTTTATAAATAAAACGTGCCAGCTATGAATAGAATACTTACGCCGTATCAGCCTTTTTACTATCTTCTTAAATTGCACAAATTACAATTGAATTCTATCGTTCTTTTCTTTTTATAAACGCATGATGTTGACATTGCTCTAGTATCTTTACACCTCTTTTGACAATTTCCGCTTAACTTTAGTTTTACGTTAGAAAATCTGTTAAGCTTTCGTCGAACAGAACGAAAATATACTGCCCTCGAAGGTCGTAGTTTTGAAGCTGAGGACCAAATTCGAGAAACAGGCTAGTTTTACAGGAATTGGAATCGGTTTCAAAACAGGAGTATTAAAATCTAAATTCCACAAAATATGTATACGCGATGATGTTGCAGGCTGGTGAGTTCCGAACAGATCGTTAATTCAACGAAAAATATTAATTTATCCAAAATAAAAAGCGGGCCCGTCCGGGATTTGAACCCGGGACCTCTCGCACCCAGTGCGAGAGTCATACCCCTAGACCAACGAGCCAATTAAGTGCACAAATTTATTTATGACGGATATTAAATTCGAGAGCACGTCTGGTATTCTCCGTAAAGGTCAGTGACGAAATGGCAGTACGTGCTTCCGCACAGGCACATACGAAACCAGCTTACAAAACAAAAGTTTTAATGGTTCGTGCCAAGTTTAAGTTGTAAAGGTTTAAGTGAGCAATACTATATAATTGCAACATGTAACTGAAAATCACGTATTCGAAGTATTGCTAGATTCAATGTGGAGTATGTATAGCTGGGGAGAGGGGGAGGGTCCCATACTATTGATGTAAACGTTGAAGGGTGAACCGGAGTCCTCGAAACTGTCGTAATTAAGAAAATTCCTTGTCACCGATTCCAACAAGAACAGGTTTAATTCTGCAAAGGATCACTAATAATCAATGTTGAAACTCTGACGGCATGCCCAAAATGCATGCTTTGCTTGCTAGGATTAGGCTTCGAAATAGGTCGGCCAGAGGAACAATCAATAAAAAGATTCGTAAAATTATTCTTCGAGTCAGAGCCATGGCCAAGATTGTATGTTAACCCCTGCAACACTTGGTCTCATAAAAGGACTACACTAGTTTTGCAGAATTTATCTTGGAATTGCCAGTATTTCATGCTGGTATATATGTGAAATCGTTATTCACTGCATGAAGGGAATGAACTTTACTACAATTTCTTCATTAATTCCTACTATTTATTGTTTATTTCGTTTCTTTAATATTATTATCAGGGGTACCTCTACCGTTAAAAAAGTGAAGGGGGGGGGGGAGCGAGAAGGAGCAAATGCCAGTTAAAGTAGGGAGGGGGCGAGAGAAATAGATCGAAAGACTGTTCTCTTACGAAAATTGCCTATGGAATCCACGGCTTTTTCTATATGTTTTGCATTTCACGTAGTGCAAAGCAGCCAGTGTTGCCAGATCGTACCTT
>JAHWFP010210976.1:0-17698 GCA_023313725.1 Lithobius niger | reverse complement strand
TGTATTTGTCCCACATGTGCCGTTTACTGTTGATCATTTTTTTAATGGGTTTGATCATCCAAGCAGCCTTCTTAGCCGGCAGTGATTTGGGGAGATACTGTGGAATGAGGTTCTGACAAATTGCTAAAAGGAAGCACTGCAAAATATCAAGAGCATCGTTACAACTGAGATTAATGAATTCGTTGTGCCAGTCAATAGAATTGACAATACTGTTGATTAACGTGAAGTCAGCATGTTGGAAATTGTATTTAAGATTAGGGTTAAATTTAAGTTTTTCAGGAAAAGTGATGGAGACAGTAATAATGACGTGGTCGCTTTTCCCAATGCCAGGCAAGGAGTCAAGAGAATGAAGAAGGAGTTCATCGTGTAATAGAACAAGATCCAGAAGGCTGGGGTTTTGACCATGGCAGAACCTAGTAGGAAAAGTAACCATTTGATAAAGATGATTATCATGCATAACAGAAAGGAAAGAGTGAGAAGGGTGATCATGAGGGTGACTGCTAGTGTTTAGCTCCCAGTTAATTTTGGAAAGTTAAAGTCGCCGAGGGCGACAGTATGGTAATTTGTGTGGAAGGCACTGAATTCCTCAAAGTAATTAATGAAGTCAAGTTGACTGTCAGGAGGCATATTGTCAGGGGTCCTATACATACAAACAACACGTAAAGTGGTGCTACAATGAGAGAAAAAATCGCAGGTCATAGCTTCCCAGAGGCCTGAAGGATGAGCAAAAGAAGAAACGACCTGACAAGAGAGAAGGTTCCTGACGTAGAAGATAATTCCACCTCCACCGCTTGTTAGACGATCTTGTCTGAAAATGCAGAATCCAGAGACATTGAACAGAAAATTTGATTCACCAGGTGAGCTAAAGGTTTCGGTGACACAAATAATGTCAGGACTGTGAACAGCAGCAATTGTGTAAAGTTCATTAAGTTTGTTATGTAAGTTGTTCGCGTTAAGAGAGAATATGGAGAGTGTGGTGTCGGTGGAGAATGTTATTCAGTGGGGACGTCCTCTTCGTCAGGGTTACCAGTAAGGGGGGAAATATTTGCAGAGCTTGATGTGGAGCTTAATAACCTTATCTTATTTCCCTACACAATTGCTGAACATCGAGAAGTGTATTTATTCTGTATACTCATCACAATCTTCACCTTAGTAGCCAGAATTAGATTGCTATCTCGCTTGGTGATAAACGCTTGTAATTATGGTTAGATTACTCATTTTCACTGATATCACGGAACTGTTGAACTCCATGTGTTCGCTGAATTGATAAATGGATTAGATTGCATTTTTAGCTAGAAGGTACGTAAGCACACCCTGCCTGACGTTTGTAAAGGGTGTGTTTGTGTATTTCGATCTCATTCTTGTAACACCGATGGAGAATTTATTTAAGGATTGCAAAAATGTAATGAAATTTAAACAGCCAACAGTCTAAAAAAAAAGTCAGATGCATGAAATAAACTGTCTTAAACAAGCAGCAGCTACATAATCAATTTTTTTCGCATTAAAGGGACGGTACATAGTTGGCCATTTTCCTCGCTACATTACTGGATGTAGTTTTTTAAGGAATCATCTAACAATTATTAAGTGGTCCACGTGCCCGATTTCAGTGTTAAACGTGGCGTTTACGTGTATTTATGTGTTGTCTTCTCGCGGTCCCCCAACCGTTTAGTTAACTCCCGCCATAACCAGCCAAGCAGCGAACCAACGTCGAGTGAACGATAGTATTAGCGATCGTTGTGCACCTTATGCCGATGGAATCAGGAAAGAAACGTGCCAGAGTAAAGGCAAACTGAAAAGCTGTGTTCCACGATCACTATAGTGTAGAGAGGAACGCAGCTACTATCTCAGTTGGCCTTGTCCAAAGTGGAATGCTCGATCGCTTCTGGGTCTAAAGAAGAATAGCCTATTGAAAATTGGTCGAAGTTGAATTCCGAGAATAAATTAAAGACGGATAAAGAAATGGCTAGATTTCTTCTTGACTGTTGACTTCCTTACTATTGAAACGTAGGGGTATTATTAGCGTTGTAGAATGCTCGTTTTTTGCACCTATGTAATGAAAGGTGGCGGAGGGCAGAAGCACGACTTGTTACTTCAAATATTATTGCTGATTTAAACCCACAAAACTGCACTCATTGTTTGTGAAATATTCTTCCACCGACCTTTTTTCTTTCAGTGTTACGGAAAGAAAACTTTTTATTAGGCCAATTTTTTTTAAATAATTGAATGATAGGCCGTAGTCGTTTCTAAAGGTGACTCCCGTCTCCTCCCCCCCCAAAAAAAAATACCCCACTGCGGTGAATTTTTTGACCCACCTTCTTCCATGTTTTCAAAAGTTTCAATTTTTTAGTTTTTATAATCCACTTTTTTTGACGGAGGACTCTTCGGTTTGCGTGGACGCCAGAGGGGATAAGGCACAAGATGAACTACATACTTAGTCTAATAGTATTTTTTTTATCCAAAAAAATAGATTTTTTTTTTGTAGAGAGAAATTAGCATTTATTTACTTTGATGAGTACCAGTACTTGAAAGAAAGACCTTATGATGATGACACCGACAGTATTTTTTTAATGTAAACAAAATAGGATCAACGCCTAAAAAATTTGCTTCAAGCCCCCCCCCCCCCTTCGCCCCACGATATATTTTTTTATTTGCCACCCCCTAATTTTCAAAAGTTACAATATTACATTTGTTATACCCCAACTTTTTTTGCGGTAAGGAGACAGTTCTTTTTTTTTTGGGGGGGGGGGGGCGGGGTATGGGATCACATGCACGTCATGACATCGATGGTAGTTTTTTTAAATAGTTAGACGATAGGCCGTAGTCGTTTCGAGTGATGCGTTCCCTCTTCAGCCCCCCTCCCCCCAAAAAAAATACTCCCACCCCCACAGATTATTTTTTATCCACCCCCCCACCCACTTCAAAAAGTTTCATTTATACAGTTGTTGTACCGCAGCTTATCTATGGCGTGGAATGAAGAAAGAACTTCTTCCGTTTGGGTGGGGGGCAGGTAACGGCACACATGAACTTTGTGATGACACTGTCATTATGTTTTCTGAATTCAAACGAGTAGCAACTCTTATTTACATGTAGGATAAAATAACGCAATAAATAAAATGCTTCACCGACCTACCAGCTTTATTTCAGTGTTACGGCAACCAAACTTATTTCCCTCAGGCCTAATTTGTTTAATACTTGAACGTTAGTTGATATGGCGATAACGACCCTATCCCCCCCCCACACACACACGAAACCGTTCCCCGTTGCTTATTTACTTTCCACGTCCGCTCCCACTCATTTCCGAAAGTGTCAATTTTGATTGTTATACCACACGTTTTTGGGCGGGGGGGGGGGGGAGGGGAAGGGAGCAGGAACGGTAAAATGAGATAATTACACAACAGGGATTTCATGATAACAGTGACAGTAATTTTTTTAAGCAAACGAGTTTGATGCAGCTCCTCAAAAAATATTTTACTAACCTACCTAGCATGTTACTTAGTAACTTTACACAAAAATATACTCGAGGTATCTCAACAGAAACACGCGAGAAAAACACCATAGAAACTGGAATAGTTTTTTGCAATATTATTGGCATTGCAACATTCGCAGAATGCATTTGCAATGTGGGGGATTTCTACCGCATTGGTTTGTTTACGTTCTCACTATCAATGCGCGAGCCAAGGCAAACTGGGATTGAAGCTGTCCTGCTACTACCTCAGTTAGCTTTGGCGCTGATTCATGCTTGATGTCACGCATCTTCCAGCCGGCGGATATTACGACAGAGCAGCGACAGAGTATCAATCCGCACATTCGGCTCGCGGGCCTATATTGTTACGCGATTTCGCGTGTGTGAACAAGCCTACCGTCCCTTTATATTCCTTTTCTACTATCCCATACGTTTCGAAGATAATGGGAAGAAGCGGATTCCATCCTCGAAGTTCTGAGAACCTGTGCAAAAGCGACCAAGCACATCCACGGTCCAAGACCTAGGACTGGACTGTGAACAAAGAGGGCACGCTGGTGATTTACTGACCTGAGTAATTTAAAAAAAAAAAGCCCATCAGGGGCCTGGGTTAAATAACTGTACGTTATTTGAAGCAAATTAAGGGTTACAGCGATTAACCATTCTTATTTTGAACCGTAATAATCGTTTTGAAAAGAAAATAATACAGCAGGTTAAGAGACAAACTGCGAACCTCCATTCATGGCAGGTGTAAGATAATGTCCATAATAGTTCAGAACAGATTTTATTGTTGCCAATTAAGCCTGCTAGTCTCTCACTCTGCCCTGGCAGCAGGTATCTTGGGGACTGGGTCGAAATCCTTTTTCAATCGGGTATTAAGATCAGCGTTGCGACCCGTAAGAGATTAATTCTGCCAATGTTCAGCCATTATGACGCGTAGACATACTTTTAAATGTGGACCTAAATCCAGCTGAATATAATAATTTCTCTGTAATTTTTTGGATTGTGTTGTGGAAAAACGTTTTCCTTTGACATACTGTACAACTCGAACTATATAGATTCACAAACCTAATTATCGACTTTATAATGTTTTTTTTTTATGTTTGAAATTTTACTAAACCTAATATCACCAAAAAACACCTAACTATTGGTGAAAAAATCTCTTCCATGATGAAATGAATGACGATGATCTAAGACTAGCGGTTTTTTTTTTCAAAATCCAGTGCTGGAGATGATTACAATTTTCACATAGCCAGGCTCATCACGTGAGCTTCTGCATGAATCTGCTGTTTATGGTATGCCGATTAAAGCGGTGATCGTTGTTAAGTTACTGCTTAAATTTATAAATAATGTCAATATCAAAATCGATGTTTTAGAATAGTGTTGTTTGATAAATTTATAAAAAAAAAACAGGTACGCAGTTTCGTAAATCTCGAAATCTACAAAGCGTTGCATGTCTCTGTGTGATACTGCGTGATCATCGTCTGTGAGGAGTAATGTTGCCACTTTCCAAGGTAAAAGCTTTTATTGGAAGTGAACAATAAAAAAAAAAGATTGTACTTATTTTTCGATGGTGTAAATCTAAAAATCAATCCAACAACAAATTATACAGATAAATAAGTACTGGAAAGTTTTTTAAAACTATTTTACGAACCATTTTAACGAAACTATTTTAACGAACTATTTTAACGAAACTATTTTAACGAACTCTTCTAGTTCCTGGACAAACAAACATTACCATTACTATACTTAGATGTCAAATTTTCACAGCTTATATTGAGCTTATCCATACGGTATAAACTACAAAAAACACGCATCACATAAAAAACCTTGTATCCTCGCCAAACAATTATAATTAAATTGAAAATTTATATTCACCCTCCTTTCTCCACACCTCAGTTTTCGGTCATATTGCTAATGTCAGTTTACACATACTACTTTTTTTAGTTTAATAAAATACTGAACCCGTAATAAGTTCGGACGAAAAAAATATTTACTGATAGGTCTTGGTTAAGAGATGCAATGACTGAGCCTATTTCTTTTCACGATATGGTGTTACGCTTGCTTATTACAATGCTAAAACCAACCCTTCTCCCAGTTTCAGTTTGTTCTACACTGGCATTAAGTCATGTTGACAGTAAGGCACAATCGAAATAAATCCAATCGTTTGTGTTCCAAGATTTATTTAAATCATTTCTAACCTTCAACATGACTTAATGTCAGCATGCACAAACTGACACCATCCAACCATTCCCCAGTATCAGTTCATTGTATGCTGGCATTAAACCATGTTGAAGGTTAGAAGTGATTTAAATAAATCTTGGATCACAAACTGACACCATTCCAACCCTTCCCCCGGTATCATTTTGTTGTATGCTGGTATTAAGTCTTGTTGAAGGTTAGAAGTGAGTTAAATAAATCTTGGAACACAAACGTTGCCATTACGTCACATTGAAGGTTCGGAGTGGTGTAAATAATTTTTGGCACACAAACTGAAGCCAGTCTATCCCTTCCCCCATTATCAGTTTGTCGTATGCTGGCATTAAGTTATGTTGAAGGTTGGGAACGATCTAAATAACTTTTGGAACACAAATTGACGCCATTCCAACAATTCCTCCTGTATCAGTTTGTTGTATCCTGGCATTAAGTCATGTTGAAGGTTATGAGGGATCTAAATAACGCTTGGAACACAAATTGACATAAGTCCAACCATTCCAGTGGTATCAGTTTGTTGTATGTCATTACGTCATTACGTATGCCATTATGTCATGTTGTAGGTTAGAAGTGATTTAAATAAATCTTGGAACACAAACTGACACCAGTCCATCCCTTCCCCTGGTAACAATTTGTTGCACGCTAGCATTAAGTCATGCTGAAGGTTAGAAATGATTTAAATATATCTTAGAACACAAACGTTGTCGTTAAGTCATGGTGAAGGTTTAGAAGGTTAAATAAATCTTGGAACACAAATTGACGCCAGTTCAACCATTCCTTTAGTATCGGTTTGTTATATGCTGGCATTAAGTCAAGTTGTAGGTTAGGAGCTATGTAAATAACTCCTGGAGCACAAATTGGTGCCAGTCCTACCCTTCCCCCGGTATCTATTGTATGCTGACATTAACCATGTTGAAAATTGGATGTGATCTAAATAAATCTATGAACACAAACGATTGCATTAAGTCTTATAGAAGGTTAGGAGCCATCTAAATAACACCTGGAACACAACTTACCGCTAGTCCAACCATACCCCCGGTATTAGTTTGTTGTATGCTGGCATTAAGTTATGTAGAAGGTTAAGAACGATCTAAACAACTCCTGGAACACAAACTGACGCCAGTCCTACCCGTCCCCCGGCCTCAGTTTACTGTAGCTGGCATTAATTCATGTTGAAGGTTAGGCGTGGTCTAAATAAATTTTAGAACACAAACTGATGACAGTTCAACCCTGCCCCCAACATCAGTTTGTTGTATGCTGATGTTAATTCATGTAGCAGGTTAGCAGTGAGTAATCTTGACAGCATCTAGCCATAGTGGTCCAGCATGCAGGAGGCCCAATCTAATGAAAAGGGTTTATTTCCCGGAATAATAACGACATGTGAATTTTTGTCTGTATTATTGATCCTCACTTGTCATTCAATGACTTTCCTGTTGTCCCCCTTCCCCTAGCTGTTCGCAATGCTGACTGTATTGAAAAAATGGTAACGAACAAACCTAAATCATTATTCAACCAAACTGACAAAAAATAATAAATCTTCTCTAAAAGAAGGCAAAAAAATGCACTACTGAGTGATTAATTCTGAAAGCTGAAACGATCAGAAACTTAACACTCTATTCTATCTTCTTTGTTCTCATTTTTAAGAAGCCGGGAGCGGAGGGGTAGAAATACTCGCTAACAACGTCACTAGTTAGTTTAAATGTGGGCCTAAAATATATTTATAAAATACAGCACAGTAGGCCTACAACTCTTTACTTTAATACCTTTAGAAATATAGTGCCAAATGCTACTTTATCCAACCCTTATATTGTTAGATTCTTAAAATATATGGACTTTCAGAAAATAAAGATTATGTCTATGGTCTCGTTGTCATTATTTCCATGTGTCGACTAAATTATTCAAGAGAAGGAATTTAGTGGTGAGGATCTAAAAAGGTTAGTCCTTCGCCAAAGTGCATCCTTCATACAATAATATTAAAGTTGGCGTTTTGTAATTATTCAAAGGACTGTAAAGGTGAATGGTGTGTCAAAAGAAAGGTCATGGTTCATAACAACCTAAGAAAGAAAAGTAATTTATTTGAAGTGAACATTTTCGAGGTCATTTCTCCTCCCCATTCCAAGCCACGTTAATAAATCTATTTCTTCTCCCCATTCCAAGCCACGTTAATAACTCTTTTTCTCCTCCCCATTCCAAGCCACGTTAACAACTCTATTTCTCCTCCCCATTCCAAGCCACGTTAGTAACTCTTTTTCTCCTCCCCATTCCAAGCCACGTTAATAACCTTTTTCTCCTCCCCATTCCAAGCCACGTTAATAACTCTTTTTCTCCTCCCATTCCAACCCACGTTGATAACTCTTTTACTCCTCCCCATTCCAAGCCACGTTAACTCTTTATAGCGTGGCATCCCTTTAAATGGACGGCTACTGAATGGCAAAAAATGAGTCCCAACGTGCAGCGCGAGTCTTGTGAGGGTCCCCTGGGACCCCGAGCAAAGTGAGCAGCAACAGCCCAGTGGTCAGCGTCCTCATCTCCAAACCAATACAAGCAAATGCCGGTTCGAATGACGGACCCAACTGTCATATGGGACTTTACAAGTTTTAAAGTCCCATAGAGTTTAAAAGTTAATTTTTTTCCAACTAGAGACATGTGTTTTCAACACACATGCACAAGTTTTACATAGCTAACATTGTGAAAATTGTTTGGGTCTAAAGTCTGTGCTGAGGACAGAAACTTGGATTACCACTCTATCGGATGTAAGGATTACCTTACGGCGACAGTAAAATTTTTTTTTGCAATGATACATTCTACATCATGACATTGGAACACTGTAACATCTTAAATACTACCACCAATGCGACTAATATGACAGTACAAATCCAATAAAGAATGCAAAGCTTGTTAATATCTGCCAAGATATTTGCTCAGAGTGCGAACCTGTTTTGGATGTGTGCCAGCCACGTCCAGCTAATTTTTCATCTTACTAGTAACAAAGACATAACTTACGTTTTATTTTTGGCATAATTTTAAGCTGAACCATCTGAGGAATGAACCCTAGCGAGCAGCACTTGCAACATTGCTAATTTTTCTTAAAATGTGTGTGCAGGTTATTAAGCGCTGGAAAAGACGAGTGTCATTTTTATTTGACCGTGAGTTGATAGGGAACGGTTCAAGGATTTCGTGACGTCGTCACATCATATCCGCTATGTCAACACCACATTCTCTGAAGTCATACGTGTTATCTTATCACAGATTTCTGTTTGTTCATTAGCTGCACATAAAGACCTCCAACCATTCGGTAAAAACACCAGCAACCCCCGAAAAAAACTGAAATCGGTGTAAGCCTGAAATTATCAAAAAAATACCATTACCGGTGTGATGTTCGCGACTGCCTATCTGCGTCTACTTTACCCAATTTTGCTAATTGGTAAGTAAAAGCCTTTAATTCGTAACAACAGTGATAGGCAGGTTACATCAACAAGCAATCATATCAGAGCCGTCAGGTTTGTCTATCGTTGAGTAACTGTAACGTTGACCTCATCACACGTGTAAAAGCGAAAACTTTCATGCTTATTATCTCCACTATAATTTCTTATTTTGAAACCAAACTTAGTAGCCTATGTGGGCCGTGTATGGCTGGGTATACACGCATATCAAAAGTTTGTAAAATCCGTCGGATCAGGTTGGGAATTTAGACCTCAGCTGGAATCTCGAAACTAGTGTTTATCTTCATGTTTTACTGTTGTGCAGACATTTTTTATTCAATGCTCTCTGTAGCCCGTGCTATAAATCTGGTTTTAGCCAATTTACAATTATGTATGGCTGTGCTGATTGTGATTTCCTAAAAAATTATTAAAATCGGTTAAGCAATTCCGCAGTTACGGGGCTCTAAACCATGCGCAAGCTGTCGACGCGCCATTAAGCCTCAATCCCCCCCCCCATGCGCAATGGCTGTTTGCTATGACGTCACCATGAGTTAGCCAATGACGAAAGAGAACAACGGTTGTTTGGCCGTCTGATTGGACTAGCCCAGTAACGTGATATGCACGTCACAGCAAACAGCCATGGCGTGTGGTATAAACGACCAAATTTATAGTACATTGTTTTAAACATTGTTATAAATGCCAGCCACAAGCGTAAGCTGAAGAATATTTATTTAATTATTTATTTAGGGAGCCATAACCATTACCAGTTTTCTGCTCCACGTACTACTAAATTACAACTGCAACTACATCACAAACACACATTGCAAATTACCACGAAAGGGATAGGCGTCCCGACAGAATACACAAATTCATCGCCGCCTGCAGTGCGCGATAGTTTCTTATGCCAGTGTGGGGCCACACACTTCCACTTTCGATACAGAACATACAGACGTCCACAATACAAAGCAAACAGAGATCACTCAAGAAGGAAATTTTTGCCATCTTCCATTGCTATGCGGAGCAACTCTCTTTGCTCTGTACAGGTACCCACTGACCTCTACGTCTAACCCCCTTCGCAATCTGGATTGAAGAGACGAGTATGCTCGCAGGAGTGTAGCTCGGCAGCTTACATCCTTACAATCTACATAATTTCATACCGCTCATTCCGCGTCGTCTCGCTACGCTCGAGGAGATTTCTTGCTGCAACACTTATGATACAGACAGACCTTCCACATAAAAAACGATCAAGCAAATTATAAGAGTGTAAAATGCGATATCGGTTATCTCGAGAGAAGGTCAATATTTTTTTTTACGTCCAAGGAGGCAAGCAAAAGGATCAAGTAATTTATCAGAAAAGCGCTGTTCTGATGACAAACGCTGATTTTCGTTTGCTTTGCTCACTCAATCAGCGCTAATATTTCCTCAGAAACGTGACTGAACCAATGTAATAACCAAGAACCACACATCACTTGTAATTTGATTGAATGATATCACTACCTTCGAAGGTCGATGGTTTTCGGAAACTTGGCGGGTTTTTCTACCAGTTTTGGTTTTGTGCGGATATCACAACTTTCATACGACTGTGAACGTACACAAGGGTACACCGTGTTATCTTCATCTGTAGTTTTTTTCTAGAGGAATTTTAGTTCTATAAATTTTCACATTTCTAATTTTCAAATTGACCATTGCTAATTAGCCGTTAGATTAGCCAAATTGCCACGGCTTAATTTATTGTATGACCACTCTTCACTTGCTTAAGTTGCTTCAATCCAATTTTGGGACACTGGCTAACAATCTATGATTTCGTTTGCTTTGCTCACTCAATCACCGCATCCCCTTCAGTTGTTTTGTTTACCCCTGCACCTTCCCCTTAACCTTTCAAGATTTCATTGACAGTTACTCATACAGAAACCCCCGAAGGTCGCTGTTACTAAAACAGCAGAACGCGAAGAATTTTATTTTTGGGTGATTAACAAAAAACCCGTTAGCTCGTCGATGCTCGTATTGTTGCGTAACCATCATCTAACGTGCATCCCTTTATTCTTACGCAATCCACGGCAACGTTAATGTTTCCTTATTTTGTCCTTCGTTACAGTTCAGTTTTTAGTTCGTGCAGGCTTTTACAATAAATCTAAGGACCAGTATTGATTGTTCAAGACATTGTTGCTTAAAATCGTTGGTTGTAACTTGGAAAAGAAACGAAATTTAAATTCGCTGGTGGCGAATTTCAAAACACTCCCACGCATTTGTCCTGACCCCTACAACTCTCAAACCAACAAAAGGACCATGCTCGGATCACCATGCATTCGGGTGCCAAAATTCAGCTACGTAGGCCTTCTCATTGCGGTAGCCGTGAGCAAAAAGTCTATGGGATTTAACATGGGAAAAATCTCATTAACTAGCTAGCTAACTAGCTAGACAGTAACATAAAAAAAACGTTATTGACGCATCTCGCATCTTTTTCTCTATGATTGGTGGACACTCATCCTTTAAATTTTAGTATTTCTTAATCACTGACCCTTCCCCTTACATTATCCACAATTTGAAACATTTCTGTCGCATTGGGATTTATCCTCAACATGCCAAAATATGCTTTCAGTTGCCCACAGTTAACAGACACATGTCTGCTAGTGAGCCGCCTTTTTATCATTAACAATCAATCTTTTGACAATCGGAAGTCTACAATGGGATGATCTACTGTTACTTGGCGGCGACACACTAGCGTATGTCTAGATAAGTGATCACCTAAATAAATATTCATAAATTAGTCTCATTCACAAATCATTCTCAAAGCAAAACAAAGGTACTTTCAAGGTTAAAATGAATTCTAATACCAAATTCGTTGTGTCCATTTTAAGTGCATTTGAGGGATGGAAGTGTTTGATTAGCCGAGCGAGAAAAATGGACAAGGACGAATAGTGGACTAAAGTTGGATTTTCGTATGTCTGCTTGTCAGTGTGTTTAGTTGGAACGTGACAATAGAGGAGTTGATGATGTTTGCCATTTAGATTGTGCGAAGAAACTTAATACTTCATGTCGCTGATAAAATTCTAGTGAAACAATTAACACGGATACACATCTTATTTTGATCTCCATCTCCCAGAAGGTTTACTTTGGATGGGGACGAGTGACTACCCTTGTTGACACGTGAATAATAGTGACAAGCAGGTAGAATGCGATAATTAATTTACTGTTGATGTTCAATGCTTCGGAAGATTTGCTTTGGCAGCTTGTGATGATAGGCCTAAATGTGATTTACTGGTTGTACAATGCATTCAAGATGTACTTCACCACGATAATATCATGGTGGATTACACCATCATAGTATCATGACACGCGCTACAACGTTTGGTTGTTATTTATTTATTTCAGGTTCAGCTTCCTGCCTCCCGAAAATTACATTCGATCGTTCCCAACGTCCTGAAGTAGGCTTCAAACATCTGACATACAGTGGTGTACATCAAATTCGTTTAACTTGCAGTGATGGAGAAGAATGGAGTCCGATTGTAATTGAAGTTGGAAATCCAGTAACAACTGAAAATGTCATTCAGAATGTGACAACAGGGACGAAACCTGATATTGGACTGATCATTAAATATGACGTCAAACACATGATTGGTCTACTGAAAGTGACATGTAAAAAAGGTGATTTTCACGACGATGTCTTCATTGAACAAAAATGTAAGTACACGGTATTTTAAACTCTTGCTCGAAGAATGGTTAGACCAGAGTGTGTGAACGGTCAGAGTAAAATGCTGAATTCTATCTTTCATATCGACAAAAGAACCAAAATTATTTCATAAAGAAGAAATACGCATTCAATTCCCTACAACCTGCAAACTTATTTTATTCCCTACAACCTGAAGACACTGTCATACTTACATTACTCAACGAAGAAATTGTGCATTAATTAGGAACCGCTCAGAATTTCTCAGTGCTGGGTAGGGGGTTGGAAGTTTGTAGTGGAGACCTTCAACATTTTTTATTGCCCCCTTAACACACCCTAAAAATGTGTTGTCCCCCACCCCCTTTGACGGGCCAGTGTTTTAAGTTGGCCCCCTTCCAAAAATTATTGCAGCATTACACATCTTTACAGTAAAGATTCCAACTACAGTTACCTTCCAACCCCCAAAAGTTTTTTTTCACCAATATTGGTAAAGCAAACGTTTGAATAGAGACAGACAATCGATTGTACGTTTTTGGTAGCAGAGTGCCTTGTTGATATCCAAAATGGTTCCAAAAACAATGGCGGCCGTCGATTAAAGCCGCTCCCTCCAGGAAGATGTAGCCGCTCATAAAATACTTCCACGACTCAAGATACGCCATGCACACAATAGGTATATGTATTCCTCTGCACATAAACACTAGCACCAACAATTGTTGACTGCAGAGTAGGCCCGATGATCACTTCCGACTTTTAAACGTACGTCGACGCTGCATTAACATAGCAATCAATGCACACATACCGTGAAATAGCGCCAATACGCGTTCAGCCGTCAACCCATGCAGGTGTATCAAAGAAAACGTGCATTTTTTGCTTAACTCGTGCACAAAAAAAAAACATGCTAAAATGACTTCCATGGTCATATGCACACTTCATCGAAAAACTTGAATGTAAGAATCTAGTATTCACTCAAAAAAAAAAACCGCTGTGCTTGCTTAGTGCCAAAAACTTATATGCCGGTAAAAGTGTACAAACTCACTAAATATCTAGGTAAAGAAATTAATCATTTGTGAAAATCTGAAAATCATTTATATGGATTGGTTAAGCAACGGAGAATTATTACCAGTTTGTTTTAACAAGTAGAATATCTTAAATAAACAAAAAACTAGTGATCTTTGATGCTCTTGTGATCAGAAATAATAAGTCGGGGATTGAGCTGTATGGTTTTGCTCCTTATTATTAATTGTTGGACAGGTTGCTGAAGGTTCATAATAAATTAGTTTTAACTAAAGCCCCACTTACAGAAAAAATTTATCTGCTGTTTTCAACTTAAGGAACTTTGTAATCATTGTAAGAAACTAGGGCAGGTTTTACATGGCCAGTTTTATAGAGCAAAGTTGTCATTTTTCGTTTGTGTGAAAATACCGTGAAATCACTACATCTGCCAATTCTCGTTTTAAGGTCCTTACAAATTCAACACCACCGTTTCCAGTCGCCAATCCCCCAAGCCTCTGAGAATGTCACTACGGACTTCAATAGAATAAAGATTATCGAGTTTCCCACTGTTGACTTCAATAGAATACTGATTGTCGAAATTCCCATTGCGGTTTCAATTGAATACGGATTATCGAGATTCCCACTGTGGATTTCAGTAGAATACGGATTGTCAAAATTCCCACTGTGGACACACAACGAAACGAAGAAACAAACAACAAAAACTATGATCTTAGTTGTATAAATTACTGCAAGTCCGACTTAAAAGAAACAGGACTTAAAAAAAAAAACCTATTTGCACAATAAAATCATCGATCTGGAATTCCTATAATCAAAAATAATTATGGAATGAAAATCAAATATATTATTTACCAGTAGTCTTCAACCTATTAAATGAGTTCTGGTCACGTAAAGAAAAAAAAAAGAATGGTTTATTAATTTAATAATTTTAATAGTTTTTATTGATTTTTGTATGTGGCTAATAAGATACAATTTAATCTTTTAATATGTTTATGTTGAGTTGGCAATTAAGTTATTAGCATGATAACTTACAGGGCCAGAAAACTGCTTATGCCAGAGGGAGGATCAAATTACTATTAGGTAATTCACTACGGATTCACAAGTGTGATAGGACTTAATGGTACGTGCGGAAACAGACCAAAATGGTAATAATTCATAAACGTCGATTGGTCATAACTCAGTTTAGTGGATAACATAGTTTGCATGTAACATTACTATATGATAGCATGAATATGCCATTTCAAACACACACGCCTAAAAGGCTTAAGACAGGTTAGGCTTAGAGCCAGCATTGGGAAAGGGTTAACAAAATGAGTTTAGTCCGGAAGCTCCGACCCCATCAGGGGCCGGCAGTGAAGTGCAATCTGCGCATCAACAGCGATGCGCTACTTGCTTCTTCTGCAACAATACCGTTGTACCGGTTGGTCCTGTAGTTGATTATCCAGGCTTGCGTACACCACTTGTGCGTTGTTTCAGGTCGCTCTAAGACGCTGCAGTGTTGTGGAACAATGGAGGCAATCAATACTTTGGTACGGAGGGGTTTCGTCCAACAGTTTATTTAATAAACTAGATTTCATTTCACTTTATGTAACACTTACAAGCTTGCTAAAGGTTTCGATATACTATTGTGGAATAAAGTACGTATTATTATTATTATACATGTATTACAGTAGGCTCCCAGATAAAGAAAAAAATTCCTCGTCGACTTCATGTGATGTTTTGTTTTTGAACTCATGAAAGAGAGAGGATAGAAACGAAATTACAAAAGACCAGTCTACCACATCGGAATATTTTGACACATTTTGAGTTTTGGTCTTTGTATAAGACCAGTAAGAAGGATACTAGCTTACGTATAAACTGCAAGCAAGCTTACCTTATACATGAATAGGCAATCCATGACCTTTCTCTCTGCTGCAAGTAAACATCATACATTTTTTTCCTTCCAGGATAAAACTGTATTTCCTATCCCTGATTTCAGATCGTACAAAAAACGTTAGAATTGTGCCCACCAGCAAATTAGTGGAAGCTGGAGAAAGGTTGACACTGGAATGTGTCGCTGATGGGAATCCAGAACCTAAATATCAGTGGTACCAGAGGAATCAACATGGATGGTTTGAACAGATGCCACACGGGAGTCGAGCTACCATGGTTGTTTCAGCACCATTAGACATCAACGTGACAACTGAGTACCAATGCCGAGCCAGCAATAAACCCAATGTAATAGAGTCTTCTTCTGTGTTGACAGGTAAGAAATTGATTATACATTTTTACATTTTAACGTGTACTGATGTCCAGGTTGACAAATCCCCTCTAATTGTTATCTTTATCGTTTATAGTAAGTTGTAACCCTCACATATTTAGGCAACTTCTAGCACACACATTGGAGTTATTTTTAATACTGGAATTGATCAGGTTGAAGGGTTAAGAACCAAACTGGAATACCAGCCACATTTCCATTAGACGGGAAATAGAGTCATTAGATGCAAATATTTAATCGTGTAGAGGTTAAGTCTAAATGTTTGGTTCTTCCGTTCTGAAATAGCTACTTTAATATCGGTTGCATGAAAGTAGCTATTCCAGAACTGAAGGATTAGTTACCAAACATTTGGAACTTACCTCTAGACGAACTAAATAGCTGCATCTAATGACTGCATTTTACGTCTAATGGAAGTTTAGCTGTTACAGAAGCCAAAAATTATATAATAGTTAGTTGACTCTTGAACAAAGGCTTATTATGACAGTCCATACGAGGAGTAAAATATAATAGAGTTCAAGCAAGCGCAATATGAAAATATAAAAACAGAAACGTGAGATCATTTATATAATTTGTTTTAAAAGTGTTGTAATTAAGGAAGGGACTGCTAAGGGTACAAGGCATCAAATTGGTTTAGTCAAGGTAACAGAAATTCACGATAAAAACAAAAAAAATTATTTATGGTACATTAATTTTTCTGGAAAAATGCTATAAAATAGGCTGTAACCTTTACGCCAAATTATTTAGTACCGAAGATAAGCTTACCTTGATCTTACAACTATTTGTGTTTTTTTTAATGCCGTGGGGATAAACTTGATCTCAAAATTGTTCAGGTCATTGAAAAATTAATTTGTGTGTAGGAATGAAAGGCAGTTTTAAAAAACGCACCATGATGATTGAAACTCCCGTGATAAATTGAAAGCAGTTTTCTTAAAATTTGTGATTAATTTTCTACTTTTGTCCAAACAGCCTAAAAATTCCCACGAAAATAAAAGCATCAAGTTGCATGCCATGTTGGACTGTTACGTGAGGTGACAAATCCAATATGGAATACAATTTGGTGTTTAAAATTTCGCAGGACTTTTGATGCAATGTGTGACTGGTAAATTGGGTACAATTTAATTTAATAAAGCCGCTTTCAACTTTTATGGAAGCTTCTGCTTGTTAAGGTGATAACATTAAAGCTGCATTGTTGAGCCAATGGGGGGGAGGGGGGGGGGGCCGCGGGAAAAGCTTCTTGACTGATCCCAAATTATTTATTATTTGATGGCAGGGAAAGAGGATAACTTCATCTTATTATTCTGCGTTTGGATGTTGGGAGTTGGGAAGACCAACCTTTACCTCAAAATTGTTTCATCAGAGGAACCCCAACCTTTTTTACTTGCATCCCCTTTAGAAATCTTTAATTGTGGCATTGGTTGCACGGAAAAGATGCATTTCCATCCATGTTCCCTTTTCTTGGGTGATTCTTATGTCTATTATTAAAGAAACAACTAAATAAAGATGCAAACCTATTTACGTTGCCTTTTGAACTTATATGTCAGACTGCCTGAGCGGGGAATCGAACCCAGGACCTTTGGAACCAAAGCTCGAGGGACAACCGCTGAGCCAGACTGACACGGCCAAAAAGAAACGTCCATAGGCAGCATTTAACATGTGCATATATACAT
>JAHWFP010210975.1:0-20075 GCA_023313725.1 Lithobius niger | reverse complement strand
CGCATTTGTTCATAATGAATTTGCAGATGTCCTGTGGGTACCATCAGTCATAGCAACCCTTACTAGAGTGTCTTTTCTTACTGAAATCGTCAATTATGCTGCACCTCTGCACATTGACAAGGCATTGGTTGCACTGTTCTGGAATGAAATGAAACATGATTTAAAACGTCACTTACGGTTTTACGATTTTGGGGTAAAGGAGAGGTTGGTAAGTTTGTTGGGTGACCACAGACCTTATTTTACGGACAGTGAAATTGAAAGCTGTAAAATTCAAAAACAACTCTTGTACTTGGATCGTGAAATGTATCCCCACGGAGTTCCTCAAGAAATTGTTGTCCATGACAATGACACTGAAGTTAAAGTTAGTGATTTCAACGTAACTGAAAATAGTGGACCTCACCACATTCAGGTCTTTTACAATGAGTACGAACAATGGGATACGGACAGCCTTGACACTATTGATTTCTTAAACTGCGTGATTGGATCACCAACTATGAGTCGAATGAATACATTGCACATGTCATTTCGAGTGAAATATGTGGTCAAAAGGGATTATGAAGTCAGAATCTTATTCTTTCGCCCTAAAGTGTCGTATTATCCAAATGAAGCTGGAGATGGTATAGATAGTGTCATTCACGACTACCCAGAAAAGAAATTAGTTGTCACTGAAGAAAACGGAAATACGCTCAAGATAGAAATAATGAGCAACGAAACTGAAAAAAACAATGGAAGGCATTTTCGATTGCGGACGGGCTTTCATGTCTTAGACTGTAAGCACATTAATACAGAAGTTCTACCATGCCCATCAGCTAAACTTGGGCATAGTGGAGATTTTTTTGTTGAAACCGTTGCTGTCTTTAGCGTAGAATCCGAATCTGACTCGCAGGGAAAAATAATTGTAAAATATAACAACTATATAGATGCTATTGGCTATGTAAAGGATTCCAGTGCGATTATTTTTGGGGTCGAATTGATTGTTCTTAAACTTGAAGATCACCAAAACAAAACTCCTGAATTTTAGCTTTTAGCTATGCTTTTATTTTCAGGCATACAATTTAAACTTGAAATAAATAAGTGGGTTGTAATCTGCATTCTCTAGAAAAATGTTTATTTTTAATACTTGAGTGTGTTTAGTTTTGGTGGTGGTGAATCTTCGTGCAACAGATGTGAAAATAAAGATTTTATTTCAAAACCTTTTCTACCTAAGCTGCTGTTTTATTCCAACAGACTAACCTTTATGATATCAGAATAAAGTCGGTAAAGGGCAAGTCTGGGATACAATTCTGAACGGGGTGGGGGGGGGGGGGCAGAATGGTAAGTCCAGTACAATAGAGCACTAGGAATAGCCTTCCCCTTTTTATCACTAGCTGAGTTTTCAAGCTTAAAATGATACTCAGACATATTTTTGGGTTGTGTTGCTTTATATTCATAAGATTTGTATTTTTCACATCATTTTTACACGTGCAGATTTAGCTGATAGGCACCATGCACTTGAACTGCTTGCAAAAATGTGGCTTATCACAATGCCCATCAAGACACATCATCTTCAGACCCATTATGATTCAGACTCACATGATTTTACGTAATTTAAACCCATTTTCCGTTAAAACTGAAGAAGAGAACCCAGAATCCATTATCCCACTGGGGCATGTTTTTCCCCATTTACTATATATTTTCGAGTTTGTGTCGATAGATGGCGCTGCCTCGTCTGCAGCACTACTTTCCATCTGAGTACGGTTTCGCTACTCAACACTACTAAACCAATTTTATTTTAAATTTGTGATTCAAAGCTTTATTAGTTTTAAAATCGGAGTTTCAAACGCACGCTTACTAACGTCCCTACCAGTCAGTGCTGGGCAGGAGAGTATGAGGCTACATGGCTCCTTCAGTGACTATGGTATCCATTCTGGACCGTTTTGGAAATACCTCAATTCCCTGCGATGATCAGAAGTTTTCAAAAGCCATTTCTTCCCCTCCCTTTACTATACTTCTTTCTCTATTACATATCCAGTAATTTTAAAATTGCACAATTGCCTACTAATATGCTCTGATTAATTTAAAGCAACAATTAATTCATAACTGTCTGCTGGAAAGAGGTAGTCCTACTGATGAGTCCTTGCCATCTATAGGTAGCACAATAAAAAAACAACGTAAAATAAAATAGATAAACATTTTTTGATTGATTAAAATTATCTACTCAGATAATATCAATCACTCTGATTGTGTTAAGAAGTATAAAATAAGGCCAAGAAATAAAATGCTTAAATTGCACATTAAGGTTTACAGGAGCTAAGGCTACGAATTGTTATTTATAGAATTTTGTGTTGGTCATTTCAGCAACAGCCTTCTTGTTATGTTGGTGAAGCAAGCACATCCTTGGCGTAACCTTGCTTGGACAAGCTACTGAAAGCCAAGTGGAAACCGTGCACCTTTCCCTTAGTTTTCAATGTGCGTTAGTTTTGAATGTTTTAAATTCTGTTTGACTGAAAAACCCTAACAGGCTGGGAAAACAAGGCTTTAAACTTTACTGTTCAATCAATAGAGGAGCTGATGAAGCGATAACCGTTCGGTTTCATTGTAAGCTTACTGTTCAGTTCTGAGCCCCCATTTGAGCGCTTCCCCCACCCCCTCCTCCACCTTGCGGGGTCTGTGGAGTCTACACCTGTTACACTCCTTACTCTCGACCTTGGGGAGAGTCGGTCAGAAATAATTTCTGCGACTTAAAAATAATAAACAACATTTAATCTCCTGAGTTGACATCGTGCAGAGAGAATTGAGAACCTACGCTAGCACTTTTCACCAAGATACTATACAACAGGTTGGGTCGCCTGGTTTGTACTTCCATGTGGGGCCCTCTCGGTTAGGGTAGGTCTAGTGTTCTCCGCAGTTCCCTCCTCTCAAATATATGACGACTCCTGGCATCGCCATATTCTGAGCAAAAAAAATAATAACAAATTCCAAAAAATCCCCAAATTAATGTCGCCCTGTGGAGTTCCGCTAAACCTTTCTGCCCCTCGAGAACCCCTACAAGCTTATAAAGTACAATACAGTTCAATAAATTTGCTTAAATGAAAATACAAGTCGATTTGTAACATGTCGCAATAAATCCATATCCTCATCACTCGCAACCAAGTCAAATTCCCTAAGAATTTTCAAACTACGTGCTACAATGGCAACCATTCATCCTCTGAGGCCCTTAAAAAGAAAGAATGGGCTATGTATATCATGGTATTCGAAGAATTACTCCCGGATCCCTTATCCCCGATTCAGGGGATCTCATGATCCCCCAAGTGTTCACCAAACACCATCCCGGTTACACTATCTTCCCAAAGTCACGTCTCCCATGTTCGTACTTGTAATCGTTGCAACTTACTGAAAAAGAAACCGCCTGTTGAAGGTCACTTTCCTGCTTACACCTTCCCTCACAGCCTGCTCGATTACCGTCTTAAACCATACCTTCATGTTTGCTACTCTTTTCAAATCAGTACCGATACGTATTTTGTCGCAGTTACAACATGCTGTAGTGAAAAAGATTATTATACGGGCAAATGCACATTGAAAAAAAAAACACTGGTTGTATATGGCCGTGCACTAACGTTTATGCACTAATGGCAATTGCACACCACATAACGTTTGTGTTGCACAACAATATGACTCACATCACTGAATGTTTGTGTTGCACTTCGATATTCACGTAACGTCTGTGAACACTGAGACTTACGCTACGTATGTGAGTGATGAAAGCTTCAATTCACTCGTGCTCACTGCTGCTGCTGCTGATCACAATCGTGTCGCATTTATCTGCGGTTGCCACAACAGTTTGCTGGCATTTCTGACACACACGTTTTGACCGTCTCACACGGGTACGCTCTGCGTTTTGTGACCAACTGCTTTCTCTATCTTTGTCTGACGACTGTGTCTCGTCAGCGTCAATAGACATGTCTGATGCTCAGCCAGTGTGCGGCTCAGTGGTCGCCTGGTGTGGGTCACCGCCACTAGCACCATCCTCCTCGTCGGTACTGCCTCCCAACTGGTCGAAATACGGAAATTTATTGCAAACATGCTCACAATCTTCATTTTGATTTTACACGCTACGGAGTAGGTAGTTGTTCATTGACTGGCACTTATCTATTTGTAGGGTCCTTTGAACACTAACTTATGACTGAAGCCTTTATATGTATCAGACTTTGGATGTGTCTTGACTTTTACAAGCTCTCCCGCTACGAACTCGACATTGCAATGATGTTTGTGGTACTTGCGTTTGCCTCTTCGTTTCATCTCGTTCACGTTTGTGATTGCAAAGTTGTAGGCTTTAACTCCTGCCTTGTTTCTCAATTGACGCTCTTCGTCTTCATCCTACTGATGTTGTTGGCTCGGATCTTTGCAGAGCGTGACATCATCAAGTGGTCCTTTAGGATCCATCATGTATAGCATGAAGTACGGTGTCTCACCGGTTGACAATGTGGTGCCGTCCTTAAAGCCCACTGAATATCTCGTAGCACCGTGCCCCATTCCTTCTGGTTGTCACGTACAAATGCTCGAATGCATGTCATTGTACGATTCAATGTCTCCATATTGTTCGATTGTACGTGATGTACGGTGCACATGTGGTGATCTGCATTCCCCTGCTCAAACATTTCTTTGAACATTCTCCTGATGAATACTGGTCCTCGATCAGACGTGACAAATTCGGGCTATCCACGATGATCAATCCAATGCTTTTTCATCTGTATAAGTAATCGATGACCACGAGAATATACTCATTCCCTCCTGTTGTTTTTGGTAGTCTTCCAAAGAAGTCGATTTCAACTCCTTGGTGACATGTGTCGCTTCCATCACCCCTTGCAACTGGCCAAGTGGATCGCAGCCACAGAAAAACTTCACCCATTCTTCCTAAGCAACATTTAGTTTTGTTACGATGGTTGAGGTTGAATTAAATCCAATTCACTAAATGGTATGGTGATTGTAGGTTGGTTTTAGGATGGATTGCTTTTAATTTGAAAGTGCGAAAATTTCCGAAAGATGAGACTTTTCTATACAGGTGAAATGTTGCCATTAAAGGAACTGGAACGCCATTCTGGCTTTAAAAAAAGAAACGGAACGCCGTTCCGGACCGTTCTGGCCCAAATTAAGCCCTGGAGCTGGAAAGGTTCAACATATTTCGTGGAGTATTTGAAATCAATAAGCAGGAAAGTGTTCCTAAACTTCTGTCATGTGCCGGGCATAAAACGCTAGCTTTGATAAATAATCTTTGTGCTCCTGCTTTACCATCATCAGTAACACTTGATGACATTATTATTTTAGTTCAAGGGAGCCTGGAGCCAGTCCATAATTTGAATGCTTTTTGGTGTCGTTTTAACAAACGAATTCAGCGGTCGGGCGAGTCATTGGCTTTGTATATTTGGGAGTTGAATAGCTTGGCAGAAAGTTGCTCATTTGGTGAATTCCTGTCAGAAGCGTTGCAGGATCGTCTGATTGCTGGAGTGGCGTCCGACGTTGTACAGAAAGACACTATGTTTGGTGAAACCTCAAGTTTGGATAAGGTATTGTTCAAGTCTTTGGCTGCAGAAGTGGCGCATAAAAAATATAGCCAAAATTAAAGGCGGAGTAACTGCAACAAATTGTCTAAATACTATCTTAAGTGGCTTTAAGGATAACAACATGGCTAGGGGTGGTAGGATTAACCTCCCAATTTGCTACGACTACAGAAAATGTGGCATATACGCCCTATTGTGGGTTTAAATATTACTCTTGTCGAGTTTGTAACGTCAAGGGACACCGGCAAGTACTTTGCGTGCTAAGGAATAGTGTCGGCAGGTATACCAAGATGAAAAAAGATTACAAATCCAAGAGAAAATTAAGAGACAAACGTAAAAGCTTAAGTTATGAAAGTGGTACTGAAGCTGAAGATGTTACAAATTTCTGTCAAACTGATTTAAAGCAAACTAACTTCAGGGTCAACAGTTCAAATGTTTGCCTAGAGGAAGTTAATTGTGAATTAACAATTAAAACAGTTCAAAATGTTGTACGTTGTAATCTTGTAGGCGTCGAGTTACTTTTTGAGGGAAACGGTTATTGTGAGGGTTGTGAGGAAACGGTTATTTCATCTGAATGTTATAATGAGTTCTTTAAAGATTTAAAGCTTAACTCAACTTATTTTGCGTGGGTGCCATAATTAACTTGAATGCTGAGCTTAACAGTTAAATCAAACGTCTGTGTGATGTTGTGGTGCCAGGCGATTATCCATCTTTACTTGGTAAGAAGTGGATACAGAAGTGTCATCTCAGCCCGAGACAATCTTATAATAACTATAGTGTTGAGTCACAAAAATAATAATAATAATAATAATAATCAGTTTACCCCCAAGTGGGGGGAGGACACAGTAGGGCATGCCTCTTGCACTGGCCCTAAGAGTTAGTAAGTTCGTTTCAGAAACTTATTCAAAGGGCAAAGAGACAGACGTCGTTTAAAAATTGGTACGGATGGCGCTGACACAACGTGCTCAGGGAGGGAGTTCCACACGCCAACGACGCGAACAGCGAAAAAAGATCTCCTACACTCCGTAGAGAATTTAGGCAGGGAAAGTTTTAAAGAGTGTCCGCGAGTCGTAGATGGGGCCGCTAAATCGAGAAAAGGAAGGTCGACCGGAAGAAAGCCCTTCAAAATCTGAAATGTCAAAATAAGGTCAGCTCGAAGGCGACGCAGCTCCAAAGGCTCAAGGCCAGAAAGTTTGAGTCGTTCGTCAGCCGGTAGAGATCTCAGGCCAGGCAGTTGTCTGGTGAAAGAACGTTGGACCGACTCCAAGATATCGATAACTTGGAGTAAATGGGGGGACCAAACAGGACTGGCGTACTCTAAAATTGGGCGAACAAAGACGCAAAAAGCACGAGTCTTAATTTCTTGGTTGTTAGAAGTAAAACATTTACGTATTAATGCTAGTCTGCGAAAAGCAAGGGAAGAGATTTTGTTACAGTGTAAGGTGGATTTGAGATTAGTTGATAACCAAACCCCAAGGTCACAGATATTTGTTAAAACGTTCAGGTTGGCATTTGCCATAGAGTAAAGGAGGCCAGTGTTTTGTTCACCAATATGGAAAGTACAACATTTACTCAGGGAGAAAGGCAGTTGCCAAAAAATAAACCAGTTATAGATGTAGTTGATATCTTCAAATAAATGAAAGCCATCGGTTAAATTTACAATAGGGGAACCCACTTTAAGGTCATCAGCAAATTTATAGTGGAAACGGTTATGAGATGTATGGTCAAAGGAAAGATCGTTTAAGAATATGAAAAAAAAGGATTGGACCAAGAACAGAACCCTGGGGAACACCACTAGAAACCTTACCCCATGAGGAATAAGAATCACCGCAAGTGGAATTTCAGTCTAAGTTAAACTCGGATTCACAAGCAAATCCCATTCCTAACCCAACTCCCAATCCAACTCCTATCATTAAAAATATAAGTCAACCCGGTTACCTTGGAAGAAAAGGAAGAAAGAAAACACTAGGACTGGGGGAGAATTTCTCTAATAATTATATTTAAGGGGGGGGGGGGGTTAGCCGGAGGTAAAGCTCTGTTTCACACAAATGTTTCAATGCTATCTAAGCACTTTGTAATTCATTAGGCTGTTTTTCGTAGTTTTGGTATAATGGCAAGAGGGCTAACCTACTGTTACTGGTGTGAAGGAATAATAGCCTATTCAGTTTAGGAATAATAGCCTATTCAGGTTTATGAAGGAATTTATAAACCTATTTCTAGCTATAAACCTATTTCTGGCTATTTTATTTTGCGGCTTGGCTTAAAATGTAAAATTCTTACATATTGTAAATATGACCTTAGTTAGTTAGGTACGTTATGTGAATAATTTACCTGGAGCCATTACAATTACTCCTCATTATAAAATATTCCTAATTGAAATATTTATAAATGCCTGTAGTCAGGGCCATAGGAAGGGTAAGGCGAGCAGGAATTTCTGCTAACCATGTAACCATGAAAGTAGGAGGTAAAGCATAAATGTAGTTTTAATTGATGGCGTTGCACACAAGTTCACAACTTCGTAAGAAGGAGACGCGCTTGCTTGTATTTAGTTTAGTACTCGCTTTGCAATTTCCGTATGTTTTGTTAGCCGATTATTCGTTTGTTCTTTAATGCTCAGAAAAGCAAAACCTGAAATTAAAAACAAGGTTTATAGAGAGGTGCTTCCCTATCCTTGCGTCTTACTTCGTAAGGAGAGCCTTGCATCCAAAAAATGCAAAATTGGAAGAAAAAATACAGTTTTTTGATTCTGGTTTAATTAGTTATTTTGAAGTGTTTATTTACAGTTTGTTAGAGCACAGTAGCTTACTCTCATCTCCTTATTGTCTTAATTAAGGTTTTTTGTTCAGTTGACAACCCAAAATTATCATTTCAATTACTTAGTACAGGTCTCTCTCATTTCCTAGGAGTAGTTAGTGTTTAGTTATGTAGCCTCAGTATAAACCTCAATTCGTGAATTTTTTTTTATTAATATATGCAGTTGGGGGGCGGGGGCGTCACTCAGTTGACTCAGCTTGGGTGCCAAGGGGGCTAGCTACGGTCCAGCCTATAGTGCCGTCACCATAAGCAAAATCAAATTAAAACGAATACAAAAGTGAGACACTTCACTCGCGGCCCAAACTGTTCAAACGTGGTGCGTTTCCTTCGTTCTCACAGCTTCAGTCGTTGGCGACTCGCAGCGGCAGGGTTAAGGAATCGCTGTTGGTTCTGATTGTCTCTACAGCGCTTGTGCCGCAATGTACTATGGAAGTAGGAGAGAGTCGTGTGCACCATGCAGATAGTTCTTCCGGAAAATGAGCTGCGTGCGCATGCGCTGCGGATGACATGACCGCTTGCGTAAACATGTACCCTGCAGGCACCTTTTGTAACGGCGTTTGTAACATTGACGTCTGATTCACTAAACAAATTCTGGCATAATCACGATTCACAAAAATGAACATGCATATTCTTGGCTTCATTGACGCCTATTGCCTGTTACGATGATTACTGTGACTCCGTGTGAATACTAAGCACCATTTAAATATCACACCCACTACCGAATAACAAGCTTGTTTTGACTCCGTCTCAGCCCACATCGTTGAATTTCACCGGAATATCCTAAGGTACGTATTACCAAAATGTAAGGATCTTTACCGAGTATCTTTTTAAGATTATAGTTCTAACTTTTTGATATTTTAAAGACGTTGGGAAAAAAACCGAAAAAGGAAAAAATCTGGTCAGTTGTTGTTATGTTGTAATTATTATAACTTAGGTCAGTAGCCTTGGCTCGAATTTCCCCACGCTGGTTTCTAAATTTCACCAGAACATGTCATTTTTTCCTTGTGGTTTATTTTACCTATTTTTTTTCCCCGCACCTATTTTTCTTCTGGCTCCTTTCCGAGAATTGTTATTTTTTTTTTTTTTGCTTGCTAGAGGTTCACTATAACGTTTTTTCTTGCCTAGCACACAATGTAATTAATGATGTTAGGAAATAGGACTGACTGTTAGTTGCAGCAGACGTCAGTCAAACTTGCCAAGTTTTTATTCATTTTGTCCACCATAGCTGGGCTCAGGGTTTTTTTTTAGGTATGCTGCTAACGTTTATTGTATGACTGCTCAGTGTACCATGTAAGGGTTAGGCTCTAGCTTTTGTTGTTTGTTGGGTTGCAGTTAATATCTATTGTCCTACTAATTACTTTCTAGATGAAAATCTTGTAATTCTTATCCCCCCCCCCCCCAAAAAAAAGTATTTTTTATTTCTGATTTCCGGAACGAGATCACAAAAAAGATGAGATTCATACTAGAAATTAAAACTCATGAAGGGGGGGGGGGGGAGGGGAGGGGGGGAGGGGGAGCGTGTAGAAAGAAATCTTAAAAAAAAAAGAAGTTACGTAATTCTCTGGCAGTAATGCGTAATGAAAACGAATTACTATTTTTTCCCACTTAACGGTGATCACCTATCAGAAAAATGTAATTTCCTGTTTTGTGTTTCTACACACCCAAGATTAAAAAGGTTCATAATGCTAGGATTAAACCTACCACTAGCTGTGTTGTGGTAGTCTGGTTACAAGCCTAATGCCTACCACAGAATATGAGTAAAATTAAAATACGAAAGTTTAATAGTTGGAAAGTTAAATGAAAACTAGAATATTACTACTCGCCGTAGCAATCTTCAAATTTTCATTTAACATGCAAAGTATTATTCGATGCGAGATTAAAACTTGGCTATTAGGATTAACCTTGGCTGCCTTTCATTGGTTAAATGATATCACTATTTTCAAAGCCGACCTTTTTTTGGAAACTTGCTGGCTCTCTTATACCTGTTTTGGTTTTGGGTGGATATCACAACGTTCGTAGGTCTGTGAACATACCAAAGGTCATACGACATTATCTTCATTTGTCATTTTTTCGGGAGGAATTTTATTTTCTGTAAATTTTCACTTTTATAATTAAAACTGTCTATGTACATTAAATGTACATGTAAAATATAACAGTAACAATAAGTAATATATATCCATGAAGAAGACCCGGTTAACCTGAAATAATTGATCGCTTGTGAGAAACGGGGAGTTCAAATGTCCAGGGGTGGCAAAATTACACGAGTGCGAAAGCGCGAGTGTGATTTTGACACCCCGAGATATTTGGACTGTTCCATTTCGAGCAAATGATCAATTATTTCAGGTTTACCGGGTCTTCTTCATGGATATGTGTTTTAATGCTAAGGTAAGACGTCAAGCTAACTTACCGTGTTATTTGAGTTTTTAAAGATTTTAGTTTGTAAAATTTATTTGTGAATCATAATGAATTTAAGAATTTTTACATGCGACTTATGTAAATTCCTGAACTTAAGTTTCCGGGTTAGAAGCTTCCTGTGTACGAAGTCGGGGTGGAGGGGAGAGACGTAGTTACCAATGTTTGTGTTTTAAGGTAAAACTATATTTTTTCTACTTTAATAGTTTAAATAAGATGAGAGTATAAAATGTACTATTCGCTTGTGAGTCTCGTAGGTTTTTAAGAGTACTTGAAAGTGTCAGTAGCCTAGTTTTCGGATCGTCCGGACAAAAGGTTCCGGGTTAGGCTTAGCTTGCGACATTTTTTTTTCTGCTTCGGTTTTGTGAAAAATGTAGCCAGTCGCAAATACTTCTGTTTACGTTTGTTTTGTAATTTTGTATACTGTCTGAACTTGTGTTGTGTAGTCCAATATGAAAAGTTGGTCATGGTGGATTAGGGGTTGTGTAGACCTCATAAAAGTGTTAAATTATCGAAAAAGTGTGGGTTATCAAAATTAACCCACAGTGACGTATGTGGATTTTTAGATTAACCGTATATAACGACTACACTTTTAGTACTGGGATGTGTTAGCATGACGTCACAACCGTGCATTAACATTCAATACATAATTTCATCTGCTTGTCGGCGACACACAAGCATGTGACTAGATTAAACTTGCAAACTAGCAAACTTGGCGAATAACCAAGACCTAGTTCTTTAAAAGGCACTTCACCATCTCCAATTACATCGACTTTACCATTGTCTGATAGGTGGTAGCCAGTTTTGGTGCCATGCAGTTTTCAACACTTACCGTCTTGTTCAAGCTTTAGCCCAACCAGAATACTTAGTTGGTCACCAACATTAGAGAAGGTAACAGGCTAGGTACTGACAAGCAACTTCAATTTTGTAATTCGCAAACTGAAAAAAATCAGTGAAGATTGAATTTCCCCCCCCCCTCCCCCCATTAAGAAAAAATTACTTTTTGTGAGCATTCCATTAGGCTACTCGATTTGTATCGCTAAATAAGTTCTTAGTCTTTGTCTGCCCAATAAAGAATATCACGGCACCCTATGGTTTAATGTAGCCTATAGATCAACTTTATTGGGGATTAAGATGAGCGGGGCTGGAATTATTCGACTTAGCGTGGATGGTGCTGCAAATGGGCATATAGGCTTGCTGAATTTGATTGTTTTAAATTTTCAGAACGCAACTTTTAGCTGTAGTGTTTTTTGACAAATGACTAGAGTGTTTTAGTTACATTTTTTTGGGCTGGCCTTCAAATAACTTGTCACCATTGGCTGTGTACACCTGAAAATAGCCACGGTTGTTTTGCTGATAACGTGTACAAGTGAAGTATTTAGATCTGCCACAGATGTACCATTGTGGCGTCTGTCAAATACCAAGTGGTTAAACTGAAAACTGAGATTTTGAATTATGAGAGTTTCATAGAGAACCCATAGAGGAACCCAACAATTATGGCGTGATTGCATCCTGAAAAGAATAGCCAAGAACATTTCCCAAGACTGAAAATATTAATAGTGGATAATCTCTAGCAAGCTGATCTAGAAAAGGAGGCTGCCACATAGTCGGCACTAGTTAATGGCAATTTGTGACTGTCCAAACTTACTCGCAACTTCTGAAAACAATCGTGTGGTTCTAGTGGTTAAAGTGTGTTAAAGGGGTATTCAGTATGCTAAACTGACATGTTCTTGCAGTATAGGCGTACCAGACAAATTCCAAGCACATCATGGGTCAGCACTGCTGTACATTTAATGAAGCAAAATTTTTCGTCTGTATAATTATAGATAGTCCTTCATCAGAACACACGCACGTCCTATTTTAGTCACTGAAGCAAGGCATGGTGTAGTGTGTACTGATGAAGAGGTCTAGACACCGACCAAAAATTGTAACCTCAATAAATTTACTGCAGTGCTAACCCATGATGTGCTGGGATTTTGTCTGTTAACCAACAACTGGATCCCGAAAAAATTTTTAAAGTGTAAACCTACCTGCATCAGGGATGGACTTGGTCAGCCAAACCAGCCATGGAAATGTTTCCCACTAGCCCAAGACATATTACAAATATTAAATGTCGATGAAAATGGAACATAATAATGAGATGCATCCAATCGAAAGTGTGTTTATTAAAATAACTCTTATTCTACCAAGTATAACTAAGGATTGTCCTTTTGTTGATTAAACTGCACTGGCTAAACCAAGGAAAATTTTTAGACAGGGGGTAAAAAAAAAGACAGCTATAGTTGTTGGAGAGTGCTGGTATGTAGATCCAGTAGTGGGGGTGTAGGGCCAGGAGCTGAAGTACAGGGTGGTCCACAAAAAACTAACGACCCACAATTTTCTAAGTCCGACTTTCCTAGTTAGCACCCCCTCAGAACCAGGAGAGGACAGAAATCAAATGTAATGAAACGGGAAGATTTCTGACCTCTTCTGGTTCTGAAGGGGTGATAATTAGAAAAGTTGGACTTGGGAAATTCTGGGTCGTCAGTTTTTTGTGGACCACCCTGTATTTATCGGATATCACTGTTGTACCCTGCTTCAAAAGGGTATATTTTTCTGATATTCCCGAGGAACTTATTTAGCATTGTGGCACATTTTGGAGCTGGTGGGGGAACTGCCCTCTATTTCGCTGCCTTCCATGTACCATTGCCAACCGATAGAGTAGTGTTAAGGACTTACAAATGCGTCTGCAGTCAAAAATGCCGTTGACTGAGATAACCTAAATTAAAGGAGTGCACAGTAAGCGTTTAATTCTGATAAAATGCCTGACTAAGCATAGGCTAGTTGAAAAAATGTATAGCCTAAATAGCGTGCAAAAATGCAAAATTTGCACAACATTTCGGGGATTTGTGCAATCCATCAGCAAAGGAGCATCGTAAAATCAAAAAATTAACAACGCAGTTTAAACATGCTGTTGTTAAGGCACAAGGAAATTTAATTTAATTAAGTAATGAAATTTAATTAAATTAAGAACCTAAATTTTCCTGGCCAGAAATGAGTCAGCGTTATTGGGCCAAATAAATGAGACCTAACTCTGCAAGTGCAGGTTCGAAGAGCAGGGTGTACTCGCAGGGTGTACTCGCAGGGTGAGGTCTTTTATTTGGCTCCTGAATACTGACCTCAGGGCTTGCACCGGTTGCTTGTGATGACGCTGTATGACTGAAAGAAAAGTTTTCGGGGGAGCAAGGATGGTAAAATTTGGGGGAGAACAGACGTATTGTAGCATGAACTCATTGAAATTATGTTTTTTCTTACTTGCTCTTGCTATTGGCCTTGTGTTGCTCCTGAAATGGGAATCAGCAGTCACTCCTCGCATTAACCCCCCCCCCCCCTCCCCTCCACCATCATGGGCAGCCCTGCAACTGTTTACTAACCATTCTGTCCAGACAGCAAATTATGTCGTTTTTTTTCAATTTGTTTAACATTTTCAGCGGTACAATACCCACCACAAAGCAGTGCTCGTGTGGGACGGTTTTTATAGAAAAAAATTATTGAATGAAAGTCAAACACATGCATGAATATTTACAATTTACAATTTTAAGCATTAACCAAAAAATTGGCTGCTAAAGAGTTCCTTTTTTAAAAACTATTCCCACGATTTAACAGTAATGTATGATAAAATCTTAATCTGTTTGTCTAAATTTGTTTACTAATGCAGATAACAAGCTATTGTTCTTTGTTTTAAGCCTTACCATGAGTCTATGGCCTTACCGTTTGTTTATTCATTTCTTAATTTCTTGCCTTATAAAAAGCTATTTTAATTATTGAGCATCTAATAGCCAAACTTTTACAATTTTTGTTATAAATTTGAGAAACGGAATTGTGAAATTTATTCCCAAAAACATGAAATTTCCAGCCCTTCGGGTTAGGCTGGGTGAATTTTGTTTCTATTGCCTGACAAGAAATACACATTACCTCTTAATTTTTGCATTCCTTTCCGGAATGCTGCAATTCCCTAGAGGTTTTTTGATTGTACAAAACCTTCCAGCTGCCTAAACCAAGTGCGCATGCGTGAGCACACTCCTCCATATAAAGGTGATGAGTCACGGACAAAAGCCATCTTTTTTCCCTCTCGATATATCAAGGTGGTAATTTAAGATGGACGGAGGGTGGGTACAGGTAATGTGCATTTCCTATGATGAAGCTATTGCGACCTGTTTGGATGCCAAGACGAATGCGCTTGTTACTATGTCTGGCAGGTTGTCGCTCATTTTGGCGCACTGTGGTTTCTTCCTTCTCAAGAACTCTCAGGCCATCCCGAAGCTATCCAAGGGGAATGAAGATCTTCGATCCTGTCTTTCCTTTCTGCTTAGGAAACGAAAACATTGTGATTCTCCCGTCCCTTCCGAAATCAACCCACCATCACCACGGGAACTCGTCAATCCATATCCAGCTTTCGACTTTTCGTAAGCCCCCTGCCTTTTCAAATCCGAAGACAGAACATCTGCTATGCATCTATCCTTTCGGCATTCGGAAATAAAAACACCGTGGCTCGTTTCCCGTGCCTCCCAGGTACGACCCACCTTCAGCACGGGTACTCGTCACTCCACATTCAGCTTTCCGCTTTTCGTAAGCCCCTGTCTCATCAATTCTGAAGACAGTAGACCTGGCGTCCGTCTATCTTTTCGGCATTAGGAAACGAAAACACCGTGGTTCCGTTCCCGTGTCTTTCGGGATCGACCCACCATCATCATGTAGTCCCGTTACCTCATTTTCGGCTTTCGGCTTTCCTAAGGCTTCTACTTCTGCAAAACCGCTAACGATGTTCTGGGTAACCGTCTCATCCTTCATCATCAGAATCTGAAAACTCCGTGGTTCCCTTCAAGTCCTCCCAGATCCCAACCACCTCCACTACGGGTGTCTGACACCTCACGCCCAGCTTCGGCCTCCCGAAAGCCTCTGTTTCTCCTGGTCGGTAAACAGAAGATCTCCGAAATCGTCCCACTTTTCGTACTCAGACAACGAAAACATCGTGGCTCCTTTCCCGTTGTCTCCCGGGATCATTCCACAATGATCACGTGGACCCTGCACCCCGCCGTCTCATTCTGCTTTCGGGTTTCCAAAAGCCTACATTTCCCCCATGTCCGGGAAAGAAGCCCTTGGGAGTGCCTCACCTTTCATCATGGGGAAAACGAAAACACCGTGGCTCCCTCCCCGTTGTCCCTGACTTCTTTTCGTCACAATCACCGGGACCTGTCACCTCTCCTATCAAGTTTTCGCCTACCTTATCTACTGCTTTTTGCCACCCGATATCACCACCTCATCGTGCTTCCGAATACCTCCATCCCTTCAGGTTCCTTGAATTGACCGCAGGATATCTCCGTCTCCGTTAAGTGACTACGCCTCATCTCCCCCTTCCAGTTTTCGCCTGCTTGTTTTTGGACGTCTCTCCTCATACATGGGAAGTCAATCTTCCGTGCCATCCACACACCTTTTGTCAAACTAAAGTGGAATACACTACGCACTTCCCATCGTCTCCCGGGACGAAATCACCACCCTTACGCTGCCTGCCATCCTTTCCATTTTCTCTGTTTTTGGCTTTCGGAAAGCCTTCCACCTCAAGAGTGTAATCCTGCAATCCAGTCGTCCATCACCATCAACCGAAAACACCGGGCCTTCTCGTCTTCCCGTGCCTGCTAGGATTTTTAGGATTCGGCTACTTGCTAAGGTCCCTCATCCGAGACCGGACCCTATCCTTTTTTGCCTTTCGCCGACCGCTGATCGTCGCCTGACAACCTTTCGACGATTTCATCCCGAGTCCTTTTTTCGGTCCATATTTCCGCCCACAAGGCTTTCGATAACCTCCATCAAGGTGACGCTAACGTCTCAGAATCCACCCACCGGACACCCTCAGCTACCCGAAAGCCCCTTCCTCTTCATAATAAAAAAAAACCTCACCACAATTAACTCAACTGGTGACACCGTCCAATAACCAATTGTTCTTCTTCACAGAATCCTCTTCACTGTGTTACAAGATTGGGATCCTTCCCTACGCGTACCTCATTAATGCAGTCATTTATGCAATATAGTGCTTCCCCCTACCCTGCTCGCGTCCACTGTTTTTCTTGCCACTGGCGCGTGCAGTCGGAAAATTTTGACCTGAGATTGTTGAATTACTAAGAGGAATTCTTTTCCAACGATCGTTTTCACAGTTGAACTGGAGTGCGCCATCTTTCAAGGCAAGCAGCGTGGCTACGAGGACCAAATACAATTTATTTGAAGAGTTGGGAACCATTCATAAAGTATGTCACGCTCTTTTTTGGCCAATTATGACCCCCTCCCTCCCCATGTCACATTTTGTCACGCCTAATCACACCCCCCTGAAAAAGTATGTCACTCCCCCCTCCTCCAAAGAAAGTTTTCTGGGAATGCAATTTTGTGGGCCTGCACTAAACTTTAAAAAACAGCTTTTATCTGCCATGATCGAGCCAGTTAATAATGAGAAGCTACAAAATAAAGGAAAGGGAAATGGAAACAGCTGCTAAGGTTATCTCTGGATGGAGAGGGACAATTTTGCTAAGATATACCTAGGATCGTTCACATGCCACAATCGACAAGAGCTCGAGCACATTTCCGGGGCACTTCTATTCTCGAATGCATGGGAGGGGGGGGGGGGGGTTTAGGAATGACACCACGAAGCAACATTGCCGAGGAAGTTGCTAAGCGACGGAGTTATGTTCGGCAGCACTGACGTCGTTAGAGCATAGTTTTTAAACGTAAATCGTAGCATCTATTTTGCGATAAATTTTACGTAGCTTACCTTGACAAATTTTTGTTAGCTTTAAAACCAATTATAAGTAGTCTACATTTGGTTGTAAGTACAAAATTTAAGTTGTCATCCTGCCACCACAAAGTTTTAAAGTAAGATATAAATGCACCAACACGTTCGTGTAGCTGGAAAGCATTTTAAGGAAATCTCAGTTAGCTTTCTTTTGGGCTGTAAGTAATGTACTAGGCAATAGTACAAATCAATTCGAAGTAGCAGTGTTTTCGGCGTCCAGACCGTACAAATTAGTCGCATGTGCTCGTTTTCTCTCAAGATCCGGCCAATGCTTTAGTACAACCTTAACTCAACACCTCTACGAAGCGTTGAGCCAAAGCTACCCAGAATAAATGCGAAAATGTTAGACGGTGACGTATCTGAGTCCATGTACTGAGGCTATCTCACTGATATTTCCTCCATTTCATATCTTCTAGGCATTAATGACAGTCATGTCGTATTGTGGATGGAAAAACTGATTGAAGAGAAAACCTTCCCCAACATAACATTCAGAATTAGCTATACATTACATTCCACAAGGCACGTGGCTTGTTTGTTTCGTTGATAACAAATGGCTTGTGCCTTAGGGCTTCGGGCAGATGACCAGGAGTGGTTAACGCTCGTTAAACCCTTTGAAACCCTTTTGAAATGGCATGTGCATTCCTCCGCCTGCAAATGCATATAGTACTATATAGTCAGGGCACTCGATTTTGTACGAATTATGATTTTTTTTATACTTCCAACAAACAACAACTCCAATTCAACGGCAATGAGCACGGAGCAGGAGCACTACACTGCAAACCTGTCAGCTTGTTACGCAGGAAAGCCTTCAAACTTAAGCAGCCGGGATTAACGAATGAACCAACCCGTTACGCACAATTATGGCCGACGAATATTATAACATAGTGTAACTTTTTTTACGACTTCAGTCGGGAGAGGAGGGCCCGCTGTTGTAGTTAGTCCCAGGCCCGTAACTTTAATGTGGGGCCCTGTATATAGTTCCCACATTCTACAGACTTCATTCGGTGTCAGAGCGACTTTAAAGTGGTACGATCACCGTTTGAAGTGCGAACGAAAATACCATGGCGCCTTCTAGCGGCAGTGATATTGTTAACCTTTTTATAGCTTGCTCCCAGGTCCAAGAGGACGAACCAAATTTTCGCTGAAAAATTAAGGATGCCGTGGATTGTTTGTTTCGTTAAAAGAAATGATGTTATGCATTCCTTTGCTTGTTGCGTTCAAGAGCTAGATAGTGCTAACCTATAGCAGGTGGCTGAAGTTGGCTCGACATTCCAGCACGATATTCGCAAGTATGGGGGTCATCTAGAAGCTAATATTATTATATCCATGGTGTGTGATGCTAGTACCAAATATGCATGATAGATGGCGCCAGGGGTTCAAAAAAACCCTTTTTCTATTTGGTCGTGCAAAATCTACTACTATTCCAAGGTCTTTGTGCAAAATACAGATTCCATAGAACACCTACGTAGTGAAAACATTAAGAATGTAGCCAACTTCCCTAAGTATAATACGTTAATAAAAGAAATAATAAAAAAAAAACCATCCTCGCTGCAACGGTTGTTTTTATTGCATATAATTCGTATTTGTTGCGATAGACATTTCATTTAGTTCTGTCGTTTGCTTTAAGGATGATTTTAAAGTCAGCGGCTTGAGAGTCGCTTGGCCGCGGGGAACGTTTTCTTATTGAAATAACAAACAGGCAGCGTTTCCGCTTGCAAGCGAGTCGCAAGCTCTGACTTTAAAAACATCCCTTTTGCGCTATTGGCATGCATTAAACGAAAGACACGTTTGATTAAACAATACCGTAACAAACACTAGGCTTGGCATTACATTAATACGAAGGAACGTTCCTAATTGGTATCTATTTACACAATATTGTATGCCGTCTTCTTTCTTAGGTTTGCTTTTCTTGTAAATTGCTCAGATGGTAGCGTTTAAACCTGGCAACAGAGAAATCTAACTCTTTTTTTTTCACCTTCGTTGACTGCTTTTAGACCCCCTGGCGCCATCTATCAGTCACATTTGGTACTAGCGTCGCACACCATGGATATAATATTAGCTTCTGTAACGGTTGGCACTCCATACCAATATAGTTGTATGGCCCGCCGATAGATGGCGTGGCCTCTTTCTGTAACCAGGGCACTTCAATTAAATGTGTTCATGCTTATCACGTGTCGCCTATGTCGTTCGTAGCGTACAAGCAGTGTTACATGGTGTCAGAACGGGATTGAATCCACAAACTCGTTGGAAAGCTTTCTAGAAACGCCAACATTAACAACAAACGTCAGGATGGCAGAAAAAACCCCCGGAATTCGTCCTCCCAAAGAACTGGTTGTCACGAGTGAAAACATGGCCCCAGCGTGGAAACTTTGGCTCCAGCAGTTCGAGTGGTATGCCGTAGCAGCTGATTTAGAAAAATGTACGCCTAAAATGCAAGCAGCAACTTTCATGGCTTGTATTGGTCCAGACGCCGCAAGAATCTTCAACACATT
>JAHWFP010210974.1:1022-11563 GCA_023313725.1 Lithobius niger | reverse complement strand
TATCATGGTTATGGTCAATGGCGAACAGTACTTCTAGGTGTGAGGTGCTGTGTGCCTAGTCAGCAGTGAATGCCAGCAACAATACTGCAATAAATGTACCGTAAGTCCCAACACACATCTCAAACTTTGTGAAGGTTCTCCGGGAATCCCGAACAATGAGCAAGCACAACCAAGTAGTCACACCGGATAGAATCCCCCGACCAACCATGTCACTTAAGTATTTATAAATGAGAAATATGAAACCAAGTGATGAAAATATTTGTGCACACAGGACATTTTTCAGTGGATCTACGGGCGTTAGAAAGGCCTTTCTGTGTACGGGGATTTAACAAGACACCGGGCTGTAGCAAACGAAGTTGGTTACCTCGGCTCGAAATGACTTCCGTTGTTAAAGTTGTTAATTTAAGTTAATCAAGAAAGTTTGTTTGCCTTTAATGCTATTACATTTTAATTTTTATACTTTGCGAAGAAACCGAAACGGACAAACCACAAGGGAGACATATTTACTGCACGTTTTGTTTCTTTGAACTGAAATTACTTTTTTTTCCCCTATTTGTCTGGTTTCAAATTAATTAGGTTTTTTTTGTCTCCGTTGCTCATTAAATTTTTACTCCTTCTTGTAGTATGGGTGAAGAAAACAAGCCGGGAAAAGACTTGAAGTGGGCGGGAAGAATAGCTGGTAAGTCCGGTAAGAATGCAAAAGCTGTTTTTCGGTCAACGTGTCGTAATTGTGAGAATATTTAAAAATAGAAATGACCCTTCCCTTGCCCCAAGAATTCAGGCAGCTTACTACTTATTGAGCTGTACAAGCAGGGTTCGTATACAAGAGACAAATCCATTTTCAAGGCCTTTTCAAGGCCGTTTTGCACACCATATTGTTAAAAATTACCTTAAAATATATTCAATCATTTTGCTACCTTAACACTACAATTCAATAAACATCCATTTAAAAGTTATTTATTTTGCCCCATCCGGGAAAAGTTGCCTTTCCAATATCTTTAACAGAAGATAAGCATGGGCTGACGAACTATTTTTTAAAATTTATTTATGAATTTAAACATAAATTGACTGTGTTTCATCAAACATAGTACGCTAACAAAATTCAAGGCCATTTCAAGGCTCTTACAAAAAAAATGCTAATTTTCAAGGCTTTTCAAGCCTTGAATTATTGGTTTTGAAATTTAAGTCTTTTCAAGGAATTCAAGGCCGTGTACGAAACCTGTAAAAGGCATGAAAGCAGCCTCTTAACCAAAAAAGCTACAATTTCTTTACGAGAATTGAATGTTGCCGACTTCAAACCCAACGAATAAAGCACACTGAGCCATACCATATCGTTTAATTTGATTTCATGTGTAGTAATTTTAACTTACTGTACAGCACTGGCAGGGTTCAGACAATTTTTTAATTCTCAATTTCCCTGATATTTCCCGGCTTTTCAGGTGCACCCAATGGCAATTTCCAGGTGTTTACAAGATGTTTAGTTAGGGAAACAGTCAGTGTAGCTAATGTTTTTATTAATATTTATACGAAAATAATCCAACATCACAGAAAATAGTTGTTTGGAGACGTTAGTCCAGACAAGACTAAACACATTTTCATCACAATTACAGAGCAGTGACACGACGTAGTATTATTGTATATAACTCTATGCTGGAGCCTTAATGGGTTAGCTGCAAGGGGCACTGCGGAGAGTAACAGAAGGGCGTCATACTGAAGCCGATGCTGTTAAGAGTGATTTCTTAGACCTAAAACGCGCTAATTTTGTTGTTGGCGAAAACAACGTTATTTTAAGCCTAAGAAATCCGCTCTTCCGTTGTTTTTCCCTCCATTTTTATGTAGTGCACCTTGTAGTTATGCCCTCCAAAACCCATACTTGGAGCCAATATGGCGGCAAATGTCACTGCTCTATTGATGCTAGCCTAAGATTTAGTATATTGAAGTTATGCCTAAAATATACATAAACATGTTAAAGCACAAATTAAAATATTTGCTACTCTCCTAGGATTTTGTTTCTGATCTGCTAATTGAATGGAACTTACAGATTAGCCACAAAGGCATTTTTCAAATTTCCCTGATTTTTAAAAATTTCTTGTTTTCCCCGAAATCTTCCTGAGATTTTGGCTCTATTTTCATTTTCCCCGAGATTCCCAGGTTCTCCAGGATTTGTCTGAACCCTGACTGGGCAGCAATTTTCTGGGCTAGCTCGGCCACATTTCAAAACGTGGCCAGCGCAGGTAGGAAGTGCATGGCACAGCAGGGCTTGCTTTACTTATTAAGTAAGGTATGCAATGAATGCCTCCCCTGGTTGGGGAAGGGGGGAGAGGAGCAGAAAGAAGGGGCAAATGGGAACGGGTAAACGATCTTGGTGCACGTCCAACTCGCTCGAATGTGTGAATCCAGCAGCAATCGCGACTTTACAGTGTATTTTGAACTTAACCGCGTGATCCGATGTGTAACTGTCTTACTCGGGAAAATATGGGGGGGGCGGCATTGAGGCTTAATGGCGCGTCGACAACTTGGTCATTAGCGCCAACCATATATTCGTCGTATTCAGATGTGTGCAACCCTTCGGATTTGCTTAGATCTTGGAAAGCACTCGCCATTTCGCAATTTCTACTCCCACATCCCGAACTCATCTTGGACTAAAAGCAAGGTTTTTCTAATTTGTACATTTGCGAAATTGTGCAATTTTCTTTCACCCCAGTAGTATTGCAGAAAAAGCTATGGTATAGCCATTATAAATCTGAGCATAACGCCGCAAACCGTTCGTCTCTAGTTTATAGCGTTCTCAAGACATCCCTCTTTAGTGTTATTCTCTGTTGCTACTCGCCGTTTCGGCAAGTAGGGCTAAATTCAAGTCGCCAACAGTTGATCTTCATTCGCCAAACGACCGACATGGGAGAGGGTTACGCACATCCGAATTTGACCACATTGCCACGGACTCGGGAGCCATATTTTCTGAGAGACACAATTACACATCGGAGCACGCGGTCAACTTCAAAATACACAGTCCACAGTGTGACATTCGGACAGCAACGATCAGCCAGGGTGAAGCATCGGCCACGCACGGCACCAACGCGGAGGTTATTAGGCCTAACACACACGCAACTAAAGTGTGCGCGGTCTATCTTGCGTTCGCTGCAGAACGAACACAGATAATCGATTGTACGTTTTTGGTAGCAGAGTGCCTTGTTGATATCCAAAATGGTTACAAAAACAATGGCGGCCGTCGATTAACGCCGCTCCCTCCAGGAAGACGTAGCCGCTCATAAAATACTTCCAGGACTCAAGATACGCCGCGCAGACAATACATGCATGTGTGTCCTAACTGAAGTATGAGAGAGGGATACAGGCAGTGTGTTTAGTGGGGGTTGGTACAACCTGGCGGAGGAGCGCCGTTGCATTGCCTTTTTTTTTTTTGGAAGGGGTTTATAGGGGTAAAAGGCCTATTCAAATCCCAAAAAAAACTAAAAATTACAGGCAGTATTTTTGAATAGTAGTAAAAACTAAGATTTAGAAGGGTGCACCCTTTGTTAGGTGTGAAACCAACGGTGGTACGAAGGAATGTAGCTTTCCTTTTCCGGGGTTGTCATGGCACAGCACGATCCGGTTCAGCCGCAGTACGCTTTGAATTCTTACGTGTGAAATCGGTACTTAATTTCTTCAGAAAGCACTTGAAAATTTGACACCTGTATGCGGACAAAAAAAAAATGCACAAGTAGGAGTGTACAGACACTACATGTTTGATTTTAGGGCAACTAGATTGAGCTAGCCTTGGCTTTAACAACTTTGGACAGCTTTTGAAAAAAAAAAACTGGTGCTGAGGCGAACTCCCTTTTCGCAAAATCCCGTTTCGCCAAATAAAAAGCAAATTAACAGTTTTGCCCTCAGGGGCCAGTCCCTTTTCGCCAAAGCGAATTTGACAAATTTAATAACTTATTTCTATGTAATAGGGCTTAAAAAAGGCAAACATTTAACAGAGACAAGCAGTGGTAGAATAAGCCCAGTTGATTTATTAGCGTTTTGAAAACTGGCAATAAAGGTGAAAAAAGTGCACTTTAAGTACAGGGTGGTCCACAAAAAACTGACAACCCAAGATTTTTTAACTCCAACTTTTCTAGTTAGCACCCCTCAGAACCAGTATAGGGCAGAAATCAAATCTAATGAAATGGATTTACGTAGGGGAGGGGGAGAACCGTCGTAATTTCGGGGGCAAACTCTTGCAAGCAACTGGCAACACTGAATGGGTCACGTCAAGTCACACACGACACATTCCATCAAGCACACGACGTAAAATTCCCTCCCCCCTTCAACCCCCTACCCCAATAAGTCAACTCCCAAGCCAAGACCCAAACCCAATAATCACTTTCGGGGAAAAGACAGTAATGACAACACGGGGACCGAGAACGGACCCTAATTGTATATCATTACTGGTCGTTCCCGAGTTTGGGGGCAACCTTACGAGGCCCTTAATGCTAGACCAACGCCACATTCCTTTCCGTCCCCCTACTCGTGTCCGTACCTTTCAACAATAGAAATAATCGACGGCGCTTTCAGAAAATGAGACCAACCGATGTAAGAGATGATTTTCAATCGATCCGTGAACCTGAGTGCCGACAGGAGTCCTTTGGTGAAAATTTGGAACGCTTAATGCTTCACCGAGCGTTCTACAAGATGCATCCTGTCATAACCGCGAGCAATTTTACATCTCGCATCCTAGCGCACAGACTGAACAGTTGTTTCCTTTATAGGCAAGACACTGGTGCAAGGATAAGAGGTCGAGGAACAAGGTAAAGACGTACCGAACTGCTCTCGTTGTGATTGCGTTCCATTTCGATGAAGGGAAAAAAATTGTTTAAAAAGGATTTCAATCAAGATAGGCAAGAGCTCAAAATAAGAATTTCACACTAGCGCCGAGAGACGCCATCATCTGATGGTACATTTTCTAGCTCGCGGCAGTGGCACAAACTTTCCACTCGAATGCTTGTTTGTATAAGAGCCCTGAACGGTAAGCAGTGCTGGTCAATTTAATGTATTTTCTGGCCATAAATAGTAATGTTTTTCAGAACACTTGTTCTAAAAACATTTTTCACAATAATGTGGTTCCATATTCACTTCCTTGCTTTCAAAATGAAAATTCGGCTCTCATTCCCCATCCTTTCGTCCTTGGGTTTAACTGCGGAAAGGACATCAGATTTGATTCCCCCCCCCCCTCTCCCCAACCCACCTTTCCTTTAATGATGAAGATTTCGCGGTTTCCCATTTCGTCAAATTAAAGTACTAGTCAAAAATTTAGCATTGGAGAAGTCAAAGAAGAACACCTATGTGGAACAAATTTGCGATTAGTCGCGGTTTCCGACGTTGTACATTTTGCCGCAGCGAGTGCGGCAGCGCAAACGAGGCACGCAATGAGGAAAAAAAACGATTCGGCCAAACGGGATTCAGTGAAACGGGTATATACACCACCTATTTTGGAAGCACGCAAGAATTCAAGGTGGATTAAGCTTTAAATAACCAACGGAGGGGGGGGGGGGGGGGAGGGAGACGACCGCTCTGACCCTCCTGGTGTCGAATAACCGATGTTCGGCCGTCACACTTACACCCAATGCCACACCGTTGAAGTAACGAACTTGTTTTTCAACACCATTTCGTTCCAAAATCTTAAAACGGCAGCAGTTTTATCCAACTTGAAACCCCGTATCTACTAGAGGTAAGCGGCGTCTAATAAACACACCATTCCTTAACCCCCCCCCCCCCCCAACCCGAAACCTGGCAGGAAAGCTAGACAATTCCGGCGATCAATGCCTCACGCAAACGGGCTAGACAGCATTCACCTAATCAGAAACACTTGACAAACGCTTGCCACCTCTCTCGCGCGCTCCCAACCTCCCCGGCGTTGGCAACAAACCCAAACTACGCGACGCATGCGCACAAACCCCTTTTCCCCCCACTGCGTATTATTGAAATTCAATCCTCGAAACTACACAATCATGACGCGGCCAAGTGCCTTCTACCCGGTGCACCCGCCCGACCCCTTGATCTCTTTATTTGCCCCCTCCCGCCGTGAAATGAACTCGCTGGAGCGTGCAATGGCCGGCGGTCCCCCCCCCCCAAACCTCCTCCCCCACATGCTTTTAAGATTTGGAGTGCCTGATAATAATAGTGGCTTTTCCAATTCGCTCCGCTAACGTTGACGCACCAACCACCGTGCCACGCAGTGAATCGCGACACACACCGTGCCCCCTCAGCATTATGGATTTGCAAGGGAGGGGAGACAGGTAATGGAATGGCATCCGTCATAATAGACGTTGACATATAAGCCACGTATGAAATGCGCGGAGAGGGGAGGAATGCTGGCTATTGGATTCGACCGTTACGCTCTATTGGTACAATTAAGACGGGTGCCCAAGGGTTGGCTGGATAGATTTAGGTGAGTATGGGAATTGGTAATGCGAGAACTGGTAACTGCATACCATGGTTGTACTGAACTACCTGCCCGACCTTGAGAGCAAAACTGTACAAGGAAAAGGACACACAATATGGTCGATAAGAGCGCCAATTCGCGGCCGGCGATTCACCTGTTGCCTCTGGCTGTCGTCAGAGGGCGTTCTTGTCGTAATTTAAAATAATGCCCTAGCTTTGAGCTAGAGATAAGCAACTTGCCATTTGTTTTAAAAACTTGCATTTTTGTCGTAAATGTTGCTGAGCTTATTTTTTTTTTAATGTTGTTCCTACACGCGTTTTAATGAGTTGTTTACTAAGCTATTAAAACAATTCTAGGGGGGAAAAAAGTGGAAAAAAGCCAAATAATAAAAAAAACCGCACCTGGTGAACTCCTAACCCTACATGGTGAAATTCGAGCCAAGACAAATGAATGTGATCTCTATGTCCCAAATACGTTCGAATAAAACTTGAATATTTCGGTGTTTAGTGAGATGATGTTGGCAAGTGTGCTGTTATATAAAGATCCTTGAAAAAGTCCTTGAAAATTAATTGGTTTTTAAAAATCCTTGGATTTTTGTGTGATCTTCTGCTAACCCTGATTGATAGCATAGCACCCCACCAGTAGAACTTTCTGAGATTGTCTGCAACAACTGTTGTCGCGATGAAAAATTGTCTGCAGCCAGTCTGTTTTTATCGTATGATTTGCTTACCGATTACCGAATTCTGGATTAGTTTTTATTAACTCATCACTACTTTAACCTCTTTTATTTATTTAACCTATTTATTTGGTTGAGACATCAAAATGGTACATTGGGATGTCAAAATCTGTAAAAAATCAACGAAACGGCGCTAGTTTAGTAACAAATTATCTATGACATCCTTCCACTTGTCAGCACCCAATTCTGCTACGGGGCTTAGAAAGGCAACTGTTTGATATTGGTTTTTCAGCTAATATAAACACGCCACTTAAAACTTACGTAAAATTTAATTTTCGGTTTGAAAATCACCATTTATCCAATAGATCTTGCGACTCATCCTCAAAAACCGTATTCAGTTCACCGAACATACCTCAGTTGCTAGGCATCGTCAAAATAACACCAATTTGCGGCAGCCATTTTGTCCCCCCCCCCCCCTGGTCTTCTTAAGGCCCGACCGGTAACTATATGGGGCTGACTAACTAGTTCAGTCAGTTGTATCTAGATGGGACCAGGGGCAGAACCACCAGGAAGGGTAAAAGTTGGATGGGTGTAATCCAGAAATTTACCGACATAATTTTCCATCTAGCAAAAAAATTATGTCACATTTCCGACTGATTTGGCAATTGACCAAAAATTATGTAATTTTGCAGACTGATTTGCGAACTTGCCAAACATTGAAGGGGTGTGACACCCCCCCACTCACCCCCTGCCGTAAAAACGTCCCTGACCAGGGGTTTTGTTTTTCTGGTCAGTTCTTTCCCTAGATGCAAATTACTTCACCTTTTTTGCTTAGCAAATGCTCTCTGACGAAGTTTGGAAAAAAAAAGAAAAACTTTTATTACCAGTTGCACGGGCAATGAAAGAGGTTTATTTATTGCGTCATTTTAAAGTTCTTCCTTCTAAGCCAACATGTTGATTCCCGTTGCAACTGTGTGCTTTGCTCATCCTCACTCAACTTGCCTACCCTTCATCCATAACTACTTGGAACTCTCTTCCATTCCCCGTTGTTGCAGCTCCCCACTCCACTTAGTGAAGTTTTAGGTCGCGAAGAACTGGCTTTCTATGAACAGTGTGTTAGCTATTTGTCTGCTGCCTATTTTATTATAGAATTTTCAGTTGCCAAATTGTCATTGCTGAACTTTCCTGATAAACGGAAATTTTGTTCTAGTGTCAAAAGACGAGTTAACTAAAGGGTGGTTCACACATAATGCAAAACCTGAAATTTTTCTAAGTCCAACCTTTGTTTCCAAGTTCTGATACCAATTCCAATTCTGATCGCGAAAAAAGTCCTAGTTTTTCGAAAAAGAGCTTAAAAAAATTTCGACTTTCACTCGGTGTAGCCACAATTCCCTAATAATAAATACCCTAATGCATATTGGCTACACCAAACAAAGGTTTAGAAAAATAAGACCCACTTTTCGGAATCTGAATTGGATTTTGGTTCCAGAAAAGAGGTCCCTATCCTTTTTTTTTTTTTTTTTAAAGGAGAAGTGATCTGGGGCGAACTGGGTAGCTGGTTCGAATCCAGGTCATGCCACTCCGACGAAACGTAAATACATAAAGGTGGCTTACTGAACTACGTTATTTCTAGTGTATAATTTTCGCTGATGGCTTGTATCCAATTTTACTTTTTTTTTTAAACTTAAAACAAAATTTTTACATTTTCTGGTTGTGCGGTTTTTGTTTATTTTTTTGGACCAGTCAGTAACGGCATTGGCCGTGGTTAATTGCCGTAGTTGTAGCTGCAGCACATATTGGTGTTATTCTTCGGCCCGATACAGTTCAGTGCATAGTTATAGCTATAATAACGGTGTGCGAATATTACAATTCAGATTTGGAGCTTACGTTGTACAATATGACGGTTATAAACATTGGTTTTACTGTCGTTGGCAAAGCCGATCGATTAAATGTTGTCTAGACCACACAACGGAGTATTAAAGAGTTCTCGTGCTTGAAATTTGCCATTATTGGTCTTTCCCGAATGCAATTGTGGGCTAGTACAGAGACAGCCAAACCCAATTACAAAGCAATGTACACAGAAAGCATCAAAATCATCGTACCTTATATTGCGGTTAAACTAAGTTTGCTATCATAGGACTGATCCTATGTGAAACGTATCCAGCATTGACATCGTATATTCATCAGAATTTATACAATTATACACAGATTGGAGCACATACGTTTGTCAGGTGGTAGCGGCACGTATTATATTTACACATATTAGCCAATATTTCAATTCTCGATTTATTATGTATGGTATAGTTTCGTAAATAAACGTAAGTTACAAACGTCTTCCGTTGTTTGTAAGCTTCTGCGTCAGACGTTGTTAGGCTTTAAAATATTGCCACTTTTTTGTCACTGGTGTGACAAGTCCAACAGAAAATAGTTTGTGACGAATAAGTTAACTGTTCTTGTCAGTATCAAAGCTTCCCTTCGGCTTTCCTGCATTCCTCAACGACAAATCGCCCCTTTGGCTTTCCTGCACTGCTCAACGAAAAAGCGCCCCCTTAGGCTGTCCTGCACTACCCAACGACAAACTTTCCCTCTTTGGCTTTCCTGCACAGCCCAACGACAAAGTTCCCCTTTGGCTTTCTGGCACTGCCCAATGAGAAAGCGCCCCCTTTGACTTTCCTGCACTGCCCAACGACAAAGCTCCCCTTTGGCTTTCCTGCACTGCCCAATGACAAAGCGCCACATTTGACTTTCCGGCACTGCTCAACGACAAAGCTCCCCGTTTGGTTTTCCTGCATTGCTCAATGAAAAAGCGCCCCACTGGTTTCCAGTACAGCTCAAACAAATCAGCTGCATTGCTCGGAAACACAGCGGGCCCCTTCGGCTTTCCCGCATTGCTCAGTACCAGTTCTGTTCCTCTGAAGATGCGCTCTAAAGCTTTTAAACTTAATATCTTTGCACTTTACGTCAGCTAATGCAAACTTAATGCTTCTGTAAACAAACCGGAGTAAATATGTACCACATACCATACTTTTAAAGCATAAAGAAGTTTGGATTGACGATAAAGAGGGAAACGGTAAGAGAATTTTATTCTAGTAAAGAGGCGGTGAAAACCCTGGTAATTGGAACAAGAAAACCTCATAAGTCGGTAGGTGACGAAACTATGGAAAATAGATCTCAATTATCACATAGCAGTATGCGATAATTCGTCTGAGAATTGTTTTCTGAAATAATTAGTAAAAATTGAACCTTTTCTTTCAAGAATAATTTCACACAATTAACAAAACTTTGTTTTGACGTGTTAAAGATCAATTAAATTTATATCTCTTTGCGGAGAGATTTTCTCCCTTCCAAAACAAAGCCAATCCCAACACAATGATCTTAAGGAAACCTCACCATGTAGCCTAATCAAACTAATTAAGGTTGGAAATGGAATCATCAATTTCA
>JAHWFP010210972.1:48570-62146 GCA_023313725.1 Lithobius niger | reverse complement strand
ATCAAGAAGGTCGCCAAAACAACAGCGTATGTTTTCCAATGAAATTTCATTAATTCGAAAAAGGAAATTCGTTGGTTTAATATTTCATATTTTACATTCTTGTATTATTTCCTACTGAAACATCTTACTACATAACATTTCCTATTTTACAAATGTAAACATTAATTAAACTTATATAGGTTTCTTTGAACGGCATTGCAGATAAAGCATTGCAAAGCATTGTGAATCAATATTATTCTGCATTTCTTCCTCATCGTCATCGCCTTCCCTCTTCGAGCTGGAGAGCCTTCCATGCATTTGATATGCAAATGTCCTTCTTGTGTAATCCACCCGTGACCTGAATTTGGGTTCGGCACATCAGGAAAACGTTCTGGGCTTCTTCTCCAGATGCCGGCTTGTATTGATACTATGTGCAAAGAGTGTGCTGAAAAAGGCATCTTCACATAGTGGTAACAGCGAAACAGTTGACACCGTGATTTGTTTACCAACTTTTGTATTGCTGCAGTATAATTGACAGGCAAACTCTTGGATTGCATTGAAGACATCATCTGAAAGTCTCTACGACTAGCACACCAAGGTTGGCGAGTGCATTCCTAAACTTTTGACTTTACATAACTATCTTTCAGTGACTTAATATTTCCCTGACCGGCCAGTGAACTTAACGGAATCACATCCCATCCAATTAGGATAAAATCCTAACGGCGCCATGCACATCTCCTCTCCCATAGTTGAGGCAAGTTTAGTTATATCACTAAATCTGACACGAGCTTTTGTGCCCCACCTAATGAAGATTTTGCTGGCTATGTAGTGACTGAGATGAAGACAGATGACAAAAACATGTATTATCCGCAATGTGCAACAGATTTGGACGGTTTTCTGCAGCATGCTTTGCATGTAGTAGTATCCACGTATCCGCCTCTTTTTTGGTTCGATTTGAGAGCGTCTACCTCTTCACATTCATCCTTTGTAAGTTTCAAGCAACGTTCTCTAAACGTTTTCTCAAAGTTTTGTTCTTATTTTCTTTTCTTACCAATGCTCAGCAAGGAATATGGTTAGCTTGTTTCTTTGCATTTGTTGATGCAAGAAGTCACGCATCACTGCCAGCAATCGCTTCCAGATATTTATTTACTGTGTGGTGGTCTGATTACAATGACCCTTCACGTAATCCACGCCAAAGATGCTCAGCAGATTTTATTGAGTCTTCGCTGAACACATCGAATACCACACCCAGTCCATCGCATCCATGACCAGCAAGAAGGATAGCGAAAATCGTACATTTGCTGAGCATGCTGATCATGTTTTTACGTCCATACTTCATACTGGTCATGGATATAATAGACTGGCTGTAGTATTCGATGTGTTCAGAGAAGACTCAAAAATATGCTGAGTGCCTCAGGCGTGGATCACTTGAAAGGGTCACGTTCAGTGTAATCAGACCAGCACACATAATAAAAAACGGGAAGTGACTACTGGCATCAACAGGACAAAAAAAAATCAGCTAACCATATACCCTGCAGAGAGCTGGAAAGAAGAGAAAAGAAGAAGAAAACTTGGAGAAAGAGTTATGCTTGTCACTTTTGGTGAACGTTGCTTGAAACTTAGAAAAGATGAATGTGAATAGGTAGACGCTCTCAAATAGAATAAAAAGAAGAGATACTCGGATACTACTCCACGCACAGCATGTAGCAGAAAACCACCCAAATCTTTTGTGCATTGCGGATGACGCCAAGGTTTTCGTCATCTGTCTTGCTGTTAGTCACCACATACCCAGCAAAATCTTCATTAGGCGGGGCACAAAGGCTCGTGTCAGAATAATTGATGTAACTGAACTTGCCTCAGGTATGGTGGATGTTTGGCACTGTTAAGGCCTCATCCTTAGACGGGACGTGACACCAAAGTGCACTAGCCGGTCATTATAAAAATTAATTCACTGAAGTTAATTATGTGAATTCAGAAGTTTAGGAATGCATTCGCCAACCTTGGTGGGCTGTCTTAGAGACTCTCAGATGATGTCTTCGATACCATCCAAGAGTTTGCCTCGTAAACTATACTGCAGCAGTACAAAACTTGGTCAACTTATCGAATTGCGGCATCAACTGTTTCGCGGAAGAGGAGACGTGACATCTGGACGTAACCACCCTGTGAAGATACCCTTCTTCAGCACGCTCTTTGCGCAAACTATCCCACTGGCACCCGGAGAAGAAGCCTAGAAAGTTTACCTGATGTACCGAACTAAAATTCAGGTCTCGGGTGGATTACACAAGAAGGACGATTACGTATCAAATGGATGGAATGCTCTCCAGCTCCACAGGTCGTAATGTCCCTGATGTCCTGCTAGCGTGCTTGATCTTGCCAGCCTTAGACTATTCGTCTGTATTAAACCACCTTATGTGCACAGATGTCAGCAAACTGCAAGCCTGCTCGAACATGGAAGAAGACGACGATGAGGAAGATGACGATGACGATGTTTCATGTGGTTAGCGATGCTTGATCTGTTAGCAATAGCAGTAGCATTCTTCAAGTTTTCATTTAACTTTCGAAGTATTAGTATGTGCGATTAACTTGGCTAATAGGATTAACATTGGCGGCCTTTCCCTGATGGAATGATATCACTACTTTCAAAGGCCGATCGTTTTTGGAAACTTGGCGGGTGTTTCTACCAGTTTTGGTTTTGGGTGGATATCACAACTTTCATAGGACTGTGAGCGTACAAAAGGTTACACCGTCTTGTCTTCATCTGTACCTTTTTTCTGGAGGAATTTGATATCTATAAATTTTCACATTGATAATTTTCAAATTTACCATTGCCAATTAGCCGTTTGATTAGCCAAATTGACATGGCTTAGTTTATTGTACGAGCATTCTTCATACGCTTACGTTTCTTCAATCCCATTTTTGCAGACACTAGCTAACAATCACTTAATTCGTTCGCTTTGCTCACTCAATCAGCGCGTGTCCTTTAGTGGTTTTGTTTATCCTTGTACCTTCCCCTTACTTTTTCAAGATTTCGGCAGCATTAGGACTCGACATGACAAGCTGTGCTTTTAGTTGTTTGCAGTTGATAGACACATGTAACTTAGGACTGTGACCAAACAAAAAGTCAGCACACCATCTTATATTCCGCTCTACCTTTCTTTTTGGAGGCATTTCATATCTGTAAATAATTAGTTGTTACATCAGAAAAATTGAGAATTTTTTGTTTGCTTTCTTCGTTCACATTTAGTCATGCAGAAACCCCCGTTATAAAACAGCAGAACGGGAAGCATTTTATTTTTAGGTTATTAGCAAAAACCACGCTTGGTCATGGATGCTGGTATTGTTGCGTAACCATCATGTAACGAGCATCCCTTTATTCTTCTGCAATCCACGGCAACGTTAATGCTTCCTTATTTTGGAACCTTCGTTAAAGTTCAGCTTTTAGTTCGTCCAGACTTTTACCATCATCTAAGGACAATCATCTCAGTGTTGATTGTTCAAGCCATTGTTGCTTGAAATCTTTGGTTGCACCTTGGAAAAGAAACGAAATGTAAATTCCCTAGTGGCGAATTTCAAAACATGTTACTATGTTACTATATGATACGAAATATGTTACTTGGGGCCGACACACGTGTCTAGAAACAAGGATAAACAAATGTACATAAAGGGTAAATGGGAATGAACAAGGTTAAATAACTGTAAATACGGTAAACAAAAGTAAATAATATGTAAAGGATGGCGAACAAAGGCACATAATTATAAATTATGGATAAACCCAAACGTTACTCAACCGCAAACTGGGAACAAAGTTCCCCCACTCAAATTTTTGTTAATTTTTGTAACCTTCACAGATGAAGATACTATTGATGCTCTGCTGCTCCAGCATCACTATCCGAACAGAAAAGTGGTAATTGAAAGCAACCTGACAGTGGCCCAATATGACGTTGCTCCAATCATCAAAGATACATGTAGAATTGTAAAAGCGGAAGATGAAGGTAAGGCAATCCTTTATGCTTACTGTGAATCAGAGTTTGTGTTAAGTTTTTTCCAGTTAAATAAGCTTATTATTTAGTAATTCGGTGATGATTGTGCAAACTACAAGATGTATATGGCGGTTTATGGAACTGTTCACCCAGGTCTATGGTTTTAGTGCTGCGTGTTGCTAAGTTGATCAAAGGAGCTTCTCACCATGTACGTGGGGTTTCCAAACCTGGCCCTAAATGCCAGGCCTTGGTTTTAGTGTTTGCAAAATCTAAAACCCGGGTTTTTCCGGGTACCACGGTTTTACACAAAATTGAACAAGATGCAACATGAGTTCATAGGTCTCACAGTAAAACTGCCAATATGAAATTAACAAAAAATTAGAGTAAATACTAGTAACGTTTACTAACTTTTTATACACTTTTCAGAAAATTTCTTAAAAACAAATCCTACAGTATTATGTATTTACTATTTGCATCCGCACTAGTTAAGTTAACATTTAGCACCTCAGGTTTTTTGTTTAAAATTAACTTGCATCAATTTCGGTAAATGACTAAATGTTCGCCTTTGCAGTAACTTAGCCACCAGCTGAGCTCTGTGCAGCTCGTAGTCTGAACAGGAATAAACAGTGCTGGTTGCTATGACAATGGGGACATGAACAGGCTTTATTGCTTGTCCGAGCTCATCTCACCCGCCGGTGGTCATGCAAGTGCAGCGTAGCTCACTTGCATTGCACTTGTCTTTAACTAATACGCTTCCTAATGGAGCAAAAATGCAAAAATAATTGAGGAAAATTAAGCGAAAATGCTTCAAAAAAAAGTGAAAACGTAAACATTTCATCACAACATTAAACCCAATGACCCGGGTTTTGGGCTCTGCCAAACCCAGGGTTTTCAGGGCTGTAAATCGTCCAGGTACCCATGCTAGAAACCCTACATGTGCGTCTGTTTATCCTTCTCCATGATAATTTTTGAACCTCCTGTACGATACAATTAAAATTTTCTACATTTTTCTGTTTTATTTGTGGAATTACGTTCGTTAGTCAGTAGATACAGATCAGTATTTGGAATGCTTGAGCATGCATGGGTGTTGTAGTAGCATATGGTAAAAAAAAAAACAATGCAACCAAAGAATTGCATCTTTAGCGGCAATTCGAAAACAATAGACAACTCTGGACGACAGCATCTTCATAGCTAGGTAATGGATCAACTGGCATCATGGATATCGATGGAGTTATAATTATTTATTCTGCGCTATACATTTATCATGAAAGAGATAATACACTTATAGCCGCCCCTAAACATTTCATGGCAACTCTAGGCTGTAAGTATGGTAATAATACATGCATCCTGTCATTTGGGTATTTATTTAACATTGGTTTCTCCCATGGAAGCTCAGCCCGGGAGTGGAACTTTTTAGGGGACAACCCATTCCGAAGATTTGCTACACAATTGTTGTGGAGGATCCAGGCAACACTCAAGGGTATGCCGTCGAGACCCACTCAACGGACCAAGGAAATTGTATGAACCTCAGTTTATTGTACTCAATATCGAACTTTGCCTTCAACAAGTTCAAGATCTCTATGTCATTAATTTTACGGCAAGGAATGAATCAGTGTGATGATCTATAAGAGCAATTCGTACCAGAATATTTTTATAGTTTATCTGGAGTGCATAATAGAGAAGCAGCCGGGGCACAGGGAGTGGCTAATGTGTTGCGGCCACAGGAAGGGGTTGGAGCAACCCGCTATGGATCAACGCCTAATAGAATACAGTGGAATCGACATTATGCTCAACGGTGAGAGAGCCCATAATTTGAAGGCCCATGGTGCCGCGGGTGATGTAGCAAGGACCCGGTGTGCATTAGAAGCAGATCCAATGACCAACATGCCTTCGGGAATATAGCCACAAATTTAGCGAGTGTTGTGACTGATGACTTTATAGATAGAAACGTGCTTCCATTTAGGGTTAGCTCAGATAGTAATGTGCCTGATAGTGATTGTTCTTTCATTTGTCTTTGCAATGAAGGTGAGTGCTAATATTTGAAGGCTAGGGGTAACTTGCATCCAAAGTAATAAGTCTAGTAATAAGTTAGGTAAGGGTGGTGTTTACTCTGTGTGTGTTGGATTGGGAGTGTTTCTATTACTACCGAGTTAGGAGATACGACATACAGTGTGTTAGGGAGTGCAGCACAATTTCGTAGCATGGAAGGTCAAGATGGAATTGGACTTGGTGCATACGGATGCACAGTGGCAAGAGGAAAATGAGTCTAGTGACATTGTCAGTGGAAAGTTTCACCAAGCAGGACACGTTGATCAGTGGCAGATGCATACCACCAAGTCTGTTACTTTTTTAGTTGTGATTTTGTTCAGAGCTCATGCATGTTGGATGTGTCATGGATGGCCTTGGATGTCATCTATAGAGATCAGTGTTGGTTCCTGTTGGTCTTAATCTTTTTTGGGTGGAAGTCTGATGGCTAGAAACCTCTACCCAGTCAGATTGATATGTATTGCTGTCTATAATTTCATTTGTATCCTTTCAAGATGTATTATTTGGACAGGACTAAAGTAAGAACTACTGTCTTACGTAAATTATGAATAAAAGGTCCAGAGGGGCTAAACTTGATAAGTGAAATGCCTTTCTAAGACTTTATTGAATTATGTCTGTTAGACGTAACAGCAAGTGCCTCAAGAAGATGACATTTGGAACATCAATGGGTATTTCCCAACTTCTATTACTTTACTTTTTCTCTGTTAATCATTCTGGAGTGCATGGGAAATATAAGAGTTATGGGACCAGACATTGAAAGGGAAGCACTGTTTTAGGAGAAATTGAGCTATTATGTAGCTAAGGCCACAGACGCTCGAGATAAACCATACTAAGACAAAATTGCAGTAAGGACTAGGTATTTAGCTGGATTTGTCTAACTTCCGTGTGTAATGATGTACTGGCAGACGGAACATCACAAATATGTGGGAAATGTGACATTCCTTTAAAGGTGTTTAATGGAACTAGTTCTACATTCATTACACTAAAGGATTTAATACATGTGCCAAACATGCGACGCAATCTTATTTCAGGAAGTAGGATTTTCCAAAGTCAGTGTAAAATCGCAACAAATGATATGGGGACCTTCTTGTTCCTACCGAACAATGACGTTCATGATAACTGCCCCATGGAGAAAAGTTGTTGTCGTATGTGAACAGAAAGTGGACGAGTCCTCTACTACATCAGTCAAAGCAGAAGCACATTCATGCAGACCTACAAAAGGAAATTGAACTGTTGCAGCCAAAGACAATATTGAAAAGGAAGTACTACCTCAATCAACTACAAGTAATGTAAACTGGTTTAAATGCCACAACGGAAATTTGACGAGAGAACAAAGTTGGAGGAGTAAAATCCTTATATGAAGACTTGCCTCATTGTGAAAGTTGTGGCTTAAGGAAGTCGACGCACAACATCTTACCATAAGTTAATGAGGTGCAAATGTCCTGTTAAACCTCATACATGCAGACATACACAACAATAACCTCACATGGCGGTTAAAGATACTTTATATCATTTATAGATGATTGTTTAAGAAAGTGTGTCATTTATACCATGAAAACCAAAGACAAGGATTTTGTAAAATTTCAGGAGTTTCTATCAGAAGCCGAACGTGAGACAGGCCATAAATTAAAACGTTTGAGAACAGACAATGGCATGAATACTGTTCCTGGCATGCTGAAATACTGTTCCTGGCATGAAATACTGTTCCTGGCATGCTGGCATTCATGCTGAACGAACGAATGTTTATAATCCAAAAATAAATAGCGTAGCTGAACGGTTGAAAAGAACAATATTGGGCTCTGTGAGAACATTACTAATATTATCAAAGTTATCTGGAAAATGATTGGGTCGTGATCTAGAAACCTGCTAGTATGTTGCCACCAAGTAGATTAGATTAAATTGTTCTCAAAGTTTAATTGTTGTCAGATGTAAAAGGCGGTTCACTATCAGACTGTGTCTTTTAACTGTAACAAGCTTGTACCTGATTTCAGATTACTAGTGTATATCCCCATGTTTTAGAAATCTTTGCAAATCATTGGAATCGGTTGTTTTGGGTCCAGCAACAACGAAAACCTTAACATCAAAAAATGAAGAGTTGAAGCCAACCCAAAGCTTGCAGCACCGAACGCTAGACACTGCAGGGCATCATGTGGGAGGTTACCAGGGCAAAACGCATAATGGCACTAGGAATAATACTGATATTCCGGGAAAAGCTGTCTTTGATATTCCATGTTTAGTTAGGTTCAAGTTACCATAGGCAAGTTGAAATTTATTTTAAAGTGTTATGAGGAAGGTGTACATGAGTAACCAAGTGGGTACATGTACCAACTTGGTTTCTCTTATTGTATCAGTGGTGCATGGAAGCTCATAACTAATGCATGGATATTTCTATTTCACACTTTACCTTCATAACAACTCTACTATTCTCCCCACCCTCTCCTTCTGGGTAATGACTATCGTACAGGCTGTATTATGATGATGTATCATTCAATTATTTGCCGTATGAACGGACGTTTCACAATTGGATGATTTAACAAATAATATTACATTCTTTGGAAATAGTGACGGTTGTAATGGATGAAGCAACTTGTACAATGTTTTTCTTGGCCCAGCATAACCCTTTCATGCATGATGGCCTCAAATAAGGACGCGAATAAGGGCGGCTATTGGGAGAGTCAAGAAGCAAGTCCCCATGTTTTCTGCAAGCTTTGTGTGGGAACAACGTGAATTCCGATATAAGCAAACAGCAACAAACCAGTGGTCAGCGTACTTGTCCCCAACCAAGTGAATGCTGGTTTGAATCCCGTGACCCACCCAAAAAAAGTCATCATAAATAATTCATGCACGAATTATGCACGGTTTTACATATGCGTGTTGTAAGGAGCTTGACTGGCATGTGGATTTGTTGAGACATAATGCAGGTCTTGGCTATTAATGCATGCATGTATGGGATTGGGTTCTGAATGGGTGAAGAATGTTTGATGATAGGAAATTTTCCTAGCGGCAAGTTGTTTTAAAATATGGTATGCTCCCAGTTTTATTAGATTTCTCTTTTTTTGGCATAATTTAAGTGTAACATACCGGTTACTTGTTGGGGGGCAGTTACCATCGCATGACTGTTATTGATTAATTGCATGTTACTTTTTCTAATTTTCTGTGAGACTTTCCTGTCGCATAGTAAATTGCTTGAACACGAATTGTTTTCGACTTGCTTATTTATTTTATTGTAAGGCTGATTACTGTATGCACTATACATTAAGGAAAATTGGAAATTAGCCAAAATCATTCACTAGAAATAACGTAGTTCAGGAAGCCACCTTTATGCACTTACGTTTCGTCGAAGTGGCATGACCCGGATTCGAACCGGCTACCCAGTCCGCCCCCCAGATCACCTGCATAGCGCTTCAATCGACATGGCCACATCCTCCACAGGCATAAAGATAACTCACTGACCCTTTATTAAGGTCACAACCGTGACCAGGGCTCCATTCGACAGAAATTGACTCGGCCAAAGACAATGGAGAGGGAAGAAAAATCATTCACTCACAAGGCTAAAAAAATTCGATCGAATTCGATCGAATTTAGTCGAATGGAACCGTGGTCACGGTTTTGACCTTAATAATGGGTTCAGTGAGTTATCTTTATGCTAGTGGAGGATGTGGCCATAGCGATTAAGGCGCTATGCAAGTGATCTGGGGATGAACTGGGTAGCCGGTTCGAATCCGGGTCATGCCGCTCCGACGAAACGTAAGTGCATAAAGTTGGCTTACTGAACTACGTTATTTCTAGTGTATGATTTTTGCTATTGACTAATTTCCAATTTTCCCTAATATTATTTCTAGCGATTTAAGTCTATTTATTACACTATACATAGCATACTTGCCTAATTCATTAGGGTGGAGCAGTTATCATATGCATCTATTGGTAAATATTTAAATACTACAATTGAACGATGGTTCTATAGTATTTTTTTTATACAGGGTGAAACGGATAACTTTTCCCAATAGGCCTATAGTCAATAGGCTTAAAACTAAAAGCCCTATACATAGCGTACGTGAATGGAATCAAACGGAAACGAAAAACGTACACCGAATGCAGAATGTTGTAATCTAGGAAATCCTATAGGCCTAATCCCATTACCTTTGCTAGTTAGGACTTGGCTGTATTCTACTTGGTACATTTTTTAGCCAAGTTGGCTCGAACTGTCTTGTATTTTTTGTTCTTTCTACCTGGTTAATTTTTAAGCCAAGTTGGTTTCGAATGGTCGTATGTTTAAAGTTGTTCTTATCTGGTATAGCACTACAAACAGGTCTACAGTAGTTCTGGTCATCTGTACCATATCATTTATACAGGAACCACTGTTACAAATGCCAATGTACACAAGTTCAGAGAAAACGGACATGGTCGCAGTGTGGGAGCTATGCGATGGAAATGAAAGGCAAGCCGCAAAAGTGTATCAAGAAAGGTATTCCGATCGACGACAGCTGGCCCCATGAACCATCGGTAATGTTGTAGCCAGGCATAGAGTGAGTGGTACGGTTGCTCAACCGCGTCGTTGACCACGATGGGATTGTATAGTGGGCAATGAAGGGCGAGAACAGATGGTCCTAGCTCTTGTGGCTGTCAGTCCACACATAAGCAGCAGAGGTATTGGTGGACAGCTAGGGATAAGCCACAGCACAGTACTTCGGATTCTGCATAGGCATCACTCGTACACATTCATCTGCATCAAGGCTGAGGACGACCTGTTTTGGAGACGGGGCTTTTCCCTGGTTATGCAATGGTTGATGAATGACACGCCAACTTTTGTAGAACATGAGCTGTTTTCGGATGAGGCAACCTTTCACAGGGATGGCACAATGAATACGCACAACATGCATTATTTCCACATTGGTTACGTCAGAACTACTTCCAAGTTCGGTTTAAAACCAATGTTTGGGTGGGCATCATTGGGGACAGGGTCATTTGGACCAGTCTTTTTTTATGTAACCCTTCATGGGCAAGGTATTTGCAGTTCCTGCAAATGGAACTGTTGAATGCCCTTTATGATTTGCCATGAGCAGTGAGGATGAACAATGGTTCCAACAGGATGGAGCACCACCCCATCATCATCTACCTGTTCGACAGTGGGTGAATGACCAGTTCCCCAACTGCAGGATTGGTAGGAGTGGACGAGTTCCATGGCCAGCGAGGTCACCTGATCTCCGTTGGACTACTTCTTTTGAGGTTTCATTAAAAACGAGGTGTATGAAACAGAACCCTTGTCCCTCGATGACCTTAAAGACCAGATTCGAGCAACAGTTGCAGACATCATGCCTGACATGCCACGAAACGTTCGTGCATCATTCGTTAGCAGGCGTGAAAAGTGCTTAGCACAAGAAGGTGGGCATATCGAGCATCTGTGTTAGATATTACAAAGGCCCGTTTTTATCTATGTCGCGTTGCTATGTATAGGCCTATAAGTTTTAGGCGTATTGACTCTAAGCCTATATTTTCTATAGGCGTATTGGGTAAAGTTATCTGTTCCACCCTGTATTATGGTGCATGTTGTTAACCTGTTACAAGTGCTGCACGGTACTTACCTTTCAAGTAATTTTGCATGACAACTTTTTGCCCAACACACTTTGGTTTATCATGTTTAATAACTATTTCGTTTATACTCTGAGGATGCAGAGGAATCAAGGTAAGTTGTGAGAATGACATGCATTTGACATGAATGAGGACTAGGTCGAATGGTATAGTTTTGTCAAACTATTCAGGAGGGCGGACAAACAGGCATCACTAAGGGCATAGTTATCGAAAGAATGTTGTTGTGATGACGACTCACTTAATTCTGGGAAAATGCTGTAGACAGAAGTTGGATCTGTAGACAATAGCCTCAGACTCCTGCTGATCGCATTAGTCAAGAAAGGATGAATCGTCACGTCTATACTATTTTAGGTTCTGGTTGGCCACTCCGCGCGGATTTTTTGACAATGGATTGAACACGCCTGGTAAAAATTTCTCTTCGAGCAGACGAATCAAGATGGCGACCTTATCTCTCACTTCATCGCTTTTTCCGACGTGTAAAACCTCTGAATTCTCCGGCTACGGAGATTGTTTGCAATATTTTCAAATACATGGAGGCTTAGGACACAACACGGATGTTGAAACAACAAATTTAAGAGACCAGATTTCCCACTGGAACGCTAAGCGTGTCTTGTCAGCAGCAAAGGAAATACCAATACCCATCTACGGCCAAAACTACGGCATGACTACGATTAGGCCTAACGCCGCAGACGACGCCGCCACGGCCTAGCACATCGAAAGCTGAAGCGCGCAGAGAAATTGCCAAGCTTGCTCGCCCTTTGCAGCTATGATTCCGACTTTATCGATAATCCAGAAAATGTTGCTCTACGCTGTAGTTCTTCGGTAAGTTATTTGCGTAGCTACAATCACCGTTTGTTTACTTGGACGAGATGTGGGCCAACGAACATCACAGCCGACAGATGCAGTGGCACGGCAAGGAAAAAAGAGTTACGTGACCACCGGGAAAAGATCGACGTTTGATATTATTGCATGCTGGCTCTAACGAAAAGGATTTATAAATAGTGGTCAATTTCTTTTCATTAAAAAACTAAGACTGGGGATTACCATGAAGAAATGAACGGCGAGTATTTTAAAAACTAGTTAAAAACTACTACCCAATATTCCAGCCAACTTAATGATCGTAATGGACAATGTTCCGTGTCATTCAGTTCGACTCGACAAGGCAGCAACAAGCAACAGCAATAAGCCAGAAATGATTTCAAAAACCAAATTTCCGTACCACTGCGAGCTGAATCTCATAGAGTTAATTTGGACCCAAGTTAAAGACGAACTAAGAGCATCCAACACAAAGGTAAAATTGCAGATGTCAAAAAACTAACAACTACTGCAGTAGCCAATGAAAACCCTGGTGACTGGCAGAAAAGCATTAACCACGTTGAGAACAATTATTGGGGCACTGATCATCTGATTGAAGACCGAGCCAAACCCTTAATTATTGAAGTAACCAACAACGACGACTATATGACTACGAAGAAACGTAATTTTGTACCACTCCAACAATCTCTCTAGCCAATAACGAAAACTGCTCTTTAAAAGCTCTCACAACTAGCCGTCAAACATTTCGAAACAGCAAGTGACAGAAACAATTACCCATAATTTATAAAATAAAAACAATATGCCATCCCCTAGACCCCTACACAATTTTTATATTATTAGTTTTGGAATAATAATTAATATAAGGCCCACTTCTGATCTACTCTGGACAATCATTTGGCCCAGTCATGAACGGAGGTTTCCCATTTACAAAAGTCCAGGCATTTGCAATTTTCAAGTCAACCAGCCTCTTTGTTCCCCCGCAGTTAACCCTGAAGAAATGCTTAAATCAGAAATTCGGGTACGTATACTTCCTTCAGCATAATAAAGAAAAAATATTCCAAAACAATAATTAAAACTAAAGAAAATGAAATGAAATATAACAAAATAAAAATATCCTCATCCAAAGAGTACTACCAATTCTTGATTTTCGTAGATGCTAGCTTAAA